>BTPG01000002.1:120362581-120365081 GCA_036245525.1 Semisulcospira habei | reverse complement strand
CACCCGTTCTTGTAGGGTTTATTTATAGAAATCCAGCGGCCACAGTGGCATGGCTTGATGACTTTGAATCAATGATTGACACAGTACAGAAATGCAGGGGTTATATACATATCCTAGGTGATTTTAATGTTGATTTGTTAAAAGACTGTTACTTTTCGTGGAATTCAATGATCTCTTTTCTTGGTTTAACACAAGTTGTTCAGTCGCCCACACGAGTTACTTCATCTTCTGCGACAATGATAGACCATATCTATACTACAAATGTAAATTCTGTTAATAAGGTCCATGTTCTCAATTTTTCTATCAGTGATCACTTCCCAGTATCTTTCTCGCTGTCTGCCAAATTAGCGAAGAAATTTTGCACAGGGTATACTACTATTATTGGCAGTCACCTTTTTGGTATGGATTTATTATTTACAGGTCTTTCAAAAAATTTAACCAGAATGCCTTTCTCTATGACTTATCCAATATCCCATTTAATGATGTGTTAAATTACAATGACCCAAATGAAGCCCTCACCCGCTGGTATGAACTGTTCCTCGGTGTTCTAGATAAACATGCCCCAGTGCGAACAAAACGTGTCAAACATCCCACAATCCCTGAATGGCTAACTGGAGAAATAAAAGCAGCCATGCAACTCAGAGATACACTTAAGAAAGAAAAGAAATTTGTTGACTATAAAAAACTAAGAAATTTTGTCAAATCTTTAGTCCGAAAAGCTCAAAGACAACATGCCGAACAGATCATTGCAGACGGCAAGGACCTACGCTCTGTTTGGCAAGTTATCAACACCTTTACTAAAGTCACAATCACAGAGACATGAACATTGCACCTGAGCTCACTGCAGATACCTTCAATACCCACTTTCTTAGCATAGCTGAGACTTTAGCATGCACTAATACAACTGCGAAATACCAATGTTCTGAGCAACTACGATTTCACAGTAACAGTACTGCTGGTTGTGTTTTTTCACTCCCCCCAATGACTGTTTTTGACGTGGGTAAATATATATCTAATATGAAAAAGAGGTCGTGTGGTTCAGATGGCATCAGTTGCGAAATTCTTAAAATAGCTCTGCCCTACATAGTTGAGTCTCTAACGTTCATTTACAATCTTTCTATTCAAAGAAATATTTTCCCTGATGAGTTAAAAACAGCTAAGGTCATTCCTCTTCCCAAAAGCAAAAATTTAAACTCATTGAATGATTATAGACCTATCTCCATTCTACCAGTCATCTCAAAACCTATTGAAAAACATATCCATACACATCTGCAAAATTTTTAGAACAGAACTGTCTACTCAGTAAAATGCAGTCTGGGTTTCGCCCGCAACACTCTTGCCAAACTGCCCTTATACATATCATTGATAAATGGCTTACAGCCATTAATAATTCTTAGTTATCAGGTGCAGTTTTTCTTGACTTTAAAAAAGCCTTTGATTTAGTCAACCACTCTATCTTATTAAAAAAGCTACCGATGTATCATATCGATTCCAATACCGTACATCTGATATCATCCTATTTAAGTGACAGAAGACAGAAAGTTTTGCTTAATGGTAATTACTCGAGTAAAGGTTTAGTAACGTGTGGTGTTCCTCAGGGGTCAATTTTGGGCCCATTGTTGTTCAACATATTTATCAATGATTTACCATTCTCTATGTCACATCCCGATGCAACGTGTGACTTATTTGCTGATGACACTACCATACATACATCAAACAGCGAATTGCCAAAAATAAACGAAGTTCTCCAGCAAAGTCTTGATGAGGTTTCAAGCTGGTGCCAACATAATCATATGATAATTAGTGTCCAAAAGACAAAGAGTATGTTGATTACTTCACGCCAAAAACATCAACGTGGTCTCCTGCCCTTAACATTATACTTGAACTCTGAGCCCCTTGATCAAGTTAAAAAAACATCGTTTGCTTGGAGTCACAGTAGATAACCAGCTCAGCTGGAAACCACATATCGAAAACACATGCAAAACAATATCTAAAAATCTATTCCTGCTATCAAAACTAAGTCAAATAGTTAACACTGACACTAGAAGACTCTTTCTCTATGCCCACATTAAGACACACTGTGATTACTGCTCTACTATCTGGGATGGATGCAGTGAGGTACATTTTAAAAAACTTAACTCATTGTATCGTCGAGGGGTAAAGTTAACTGTGCCTGGTCCCTCTCCCACCGACGAAAAGTTTAGAACTATCCGACTGCTAAACCTAAACAAACAGTTCACATTTAATCGATGCATACTCATGCATAACATTTTTCACCATAAAACCCCATCTTACCTTCATATGTTATTTTTGGACAGTCAAAGACAAAACACGAGGAACAGTTTGTTACAGCTACCATGGGCCAGGCTCGATATATATAAAACCAGCCTTTCGTTCTCAGGTGCCAAAGCCTGGAACGAACTACCACCACAAATTAAATCCATTTCTAATTCTAGAACCTTCAAAACTCGTTTATATAACATCTTGTTACAGTAACTTA
>BTPG01000002.1:120270081-120357581 GCA_036245525.1 Semisulcospira habei | reverse complement strand
TTTTTGTTATCGCTGAGATGATTTGAGCAGCGAAATTTATTAGGAATTGTATGTTTAATTCATGGTCAGTCAAGTATTATCTATAGAACATTTGGATATGACCATATAATGACCGTGTCCTTTGATCCACGATATCAAAACAAACATATGTGGTTTCCTGAGATAAGCGCAAGTAGTACACGGACCTATGAGAACTTGACCTCTTGGCAGTTGACCCCGACATCTAGCGACCCTATTATTATAATCCCTCGACCCTTCCCTCCATCTGCAAGAGGCATAGATTCTGATGAGCCCCTGTAGAACTGGGGCTCATGAGAATCTATGCCTCTTGCTGCCATCATATATCTGATCATTTACATTCCGAAACGAAGGATGCCGTGTGTGTGGACTATTTCAATCTATCTGTAAGATGCACAGATTTTCATGTGCCCCCGTAGGTGCAAAGGCTCATGAGAATCCTTGCCTCTTCTTGACGACTATTACTTTTACTATTACTCGTCAGGTCGAGTAGATGGTGGAAATGTATTGTATGACTAATTCTGACCTCGACGCTGCACACGTAAGTAGAGTGATGCACCATCGGCAGTTGACCTCAGTATGTGAGCTGCTGACTCAAGGTTATCAGGTGTGACATATCTTTTCTTTCCACCGCCAACCGATGCAGATAATGGAATAATAATAATAATAATAATAATAATAATAATAATAATAATAATAATAATAATAATAATAATAATAATAATACAGGCAATTTCTGTTTAGTCCATCACAAGGTGCTCTAGGCGCTTTACAATCACATCTCAATAATAATTTTAAAAAAAGATAGATACATTACAAAGAAGAGAAACTAAGCCTGCCACAAAAGACAAGTTAACACTAGATATAACAAACGTCAGGGTATCAGCATAATTTATTTTATTGTGGGATATCTGAGGTGTGTTGTGACTTGTGAGCGATGTTAGTTTTTATTATATACATAGTGCGTTCAGGATTTTGCTCTACGGCGTTGTCCTAAGTAAAGGCGCCATTAGTTCCAAAGGTTAACCTGATAATATATACTTTGAGAACAGGGAAAATTTTAAAATGTCTGTGCTGGTGTGTGATTTTGGACCTTACGGCTTCCAGCCCCAAGGCCGCATTACATAACAATTCAGGTGTCACCTAACGACTATTTATCAGTAGCAGGAGATGGATCTTTAATGGTAATTCAACGGTAGTGCCAGATTAGCTTGGCTTCAGCAGGCGCCGAGCTAATTTGGCACTACCCTTGAATTATAATGAAAGATTCATGCGGCATGTCCTGTTGTGGTGCGTCCGGGATAAATAGGTTAACAGTTCAGCATACATATCCGGATGTATTGCAAACTTCACTTTGTTTGCACTTTTTTTTACTTTTTTTTTTTTTCAAGACGGTCTGATTTTCTCTGTGCAAATATTCCAAACCAGTGACCCCAAAAAATCGACGTCCGGATCCGGAACATGCCATAAACTACTTTTCTATAAGCACGTATCCAATACCCAGTGCGCAAAGGCCATCGGGCGGGCCAACCCGGCGGCAGCCGAGATCGGCCCTATGGCCTTTTGCGCATTGGGTACGAGTACGATCTGAAACCGAAGCGCTTCCGAAACAGAGCAGCCGTGCAAATCACGTTATTGTGTCTCCGATGCATCCGAATGCGAAACTAAAGCAACGTTTCCATAAGCACGAATCCGATTCGAATACGATCCGAACCCGATGCGGTGATGCAATTTTCCGTTAAAAATTGCGTCATTTTCGTTCGATGCCGGATGCGAATTCGTGTCCGCATCGGGCATATGGAAACTCACAAACATGACTCGAAAAGGACTTGCACAAACCTTCCTGTTTCGGACCCACTTCGCATTCGGATCGGGTTCGTATGAGTCATACCCGCAGGATTTGTGTTTATGGGTTGGCGCCTTAACAGGACACAATATTTCTTTCGCTCATGGTAACCAGTTTTCGGATGTCAGATGTGTCCGGACAGACAGTAAATTTTGTCATCTGTCGCAAGTTCTCAAACTGTTCTGATCTTTGCGTCCTATCAGTAGTTCCCACAAAGGCGGAAATCGGATGTTGTACTTATTCGGGAAACACGCGCTCCACTGACGAATTATGAACGAAAATTACATTGCCATATCAGGTCCCGATGTATTTCTATGCCGGATTCGTGGATATTGTAACATATCTTTAAGTTTAAGGCTGTGTTTCCATTTACTGAGTTACCTGAAAGCGGTAAGCCGCGACATGGCCGCCAATACTAAAGTACTGCTGAGCAGCAGGCGGGAAAATCGCTTTCGTGCCCGTGTTGCCACAGAGCGGCGAGACATGCGGCATCGCGCCCCTGTTAACCCTTTTGGCCCCAACGTCCCATTTTTCAAATTTTGGCGGTGTTGTCTAACGACTATGAACCAGTTGCAGGAGATGGCTTGACCATGATAATTCAAGGGTATCGCGAGATTATCATCTTGGCGTCTGAAGGCAAACGCCGACAAGTGATCAGCCGGTGTGGACACCTAGGCCGAACTCCTCAAAATGATAAAAATTAAGTTTCCATGCGCCGCCGTCAAAATGTCGTCTGTCTTGCCTGCTTTTGATCGACACCCCGCCAACAGTGCCATCATACCATCCAACAGGCACCTCAGTGATGGCGGCGTGCGATCAGGCGAGGGCCAGTGTTTCTGTCTCGTGGTGGGGTCTCACGTAAACTGCTCTTGACAAGACAGAATGATAATTTCCATCCAAGCACTGAGAGGGCCTTGCGACTTGCCTTCAACCTTAGGTCCACTGCTCGTACAACCCTGCCGTCTGTGCGGTCTAGCTTTGCCCACTGGCACCAGCCTGGGCTGTGGCCAACTATGTGTGACGACCCCCTGCATTACGGACCCCCCATACCGCCTCTAGGCGGCTTGCACCGTAACGGTCACCTGCCCATTGACCTCAGCTGCGACTTTATTTCCCCGACGTGGGGCGTGACGTTGCCTGCAGAGAAAGCGACAGAGCTGAAATTTCAGCTCTGTATTTTCTCCTGGGTTTTGTTTAACTTTGTTAGCGTTCATCAGCATTCATTTGTTCTTATTTGCCTTTCGTACACATTATTTCCCGGCCCCACGTGTTGATTCATTATGCCTGCCGGCCCAACTGAGCTCCAGTCAGTGTTCGCTTCAAAAGCAAGATTTACGGATAGGGCATCTTAACATTTATCATTTGTACAACAAAGTGCCCGACGCCACTGTTTTACTTTCACAACCCCAACCATTTCATGTATTTGATTTACGGTGTCTAGACTCAGAGACCATATTAGTGACGACTTGATCTCCATTCATAACTATGCTATATTCCGTAGAGATCAGCAGTCATCCGCTGGTCATACCGGTATAGCTGTGTACATTCATAACTCTATCTGCCAGTGCGTTACCCGCCGCATGGATTTAGAGTCTAGTCACGTAGAAAGTTTATTCCTTGAATTCAAATGTGACAAATCTTCCCCCACATTTATCGGATTTATTTATGATCGCACCCCTTTAGCCACATTCTCATGGTATGATGATTTTGTCACCATGATGGATAAGGTGCAACTACGTAACAACAAAGACATACACCTTTTAGGCGATTTTAATATTGACCTTCTAAAGACTGTTCATGCAGCGTGGAATTACACCACCTCATTATTTGGCTTGCATCAGATGGTTCAGTCTCCCACTAGTACAAAGTGCTGTACACTGTTCTTTCACGCACACATTAAGAGCCACTGTGACTATGCGTCCTCTTTGTGGGACGAATGCAGTGAACGTCATATTAAAAGAGTGAAAATCCACTCGCTGTATCGTCGTTCAAGTTAATATAATTATTCCAAACCCTACTTCCACTGACGAAAAAAATAAAATCCCTTGGCCTGCTTCCACTGAAGGAACAACTCAAATTTAACAAATGCACCAAATATTTCATTGTCAGGTCCCCGAATATCTGTGCACACTATTTAACTTCAGCACTAGGCATCAACTACACACGAGACATGGCTTGCTTCATTTACCCCGCCCCAGGATAGATCTCTATAAGTCAAGCCTTCTATTTTCAGGTAGTTCTGTCTGGAACTCATTGCCTTTAAACACTAAATCATGTTCAGGTAAGGCCCAATTTAAACGTGCTTTGCACACGCTCTTCCATTCCGCCTGATTTCAGTTTGCCATATGTGTAATACTGCTGATAACACGTGAACGTCAATTATTTTCGCTTTCTCCTTACATTTGCTAACTGATATTCTTTGTCTTGTCGGTGTCGCTATACGCTCTTGATGCTGCTGATTCTATGTCACTGTCTTAGATGAGTATACTATTAATGCTATGCACTCATTTATTTCCCTTGCTTTTTGTATTGGTGACAGTTTCAAATTCTCCAATGCCATTTTTTTTCTCCTTTCATTAATTCACCTTTTCTGTTTTTTTTCCGTAATTTTTCTTCCTCTTCTTCTTTTTATTATTGTTATTATTATTATTTGCATGCTATGTTTATTTTCCTGTTATGGTGTTTTGTTTCCAGGACAGCTTGTAAGACAGGCATTGAGTTGCCTAATAGCTTTATAATAATAATAATAATAATAATGAATGGTTCTTGTATAGCGCAAAATCTTTTTGTGGCAAAAACTCATTGCGCTAACACACGCAGTCAAACATGACATAGACGAATACAATAACATTACAAATAAATACAACAGGACCACGGATCTACGACAGAGGAAAAGCAAGCTGGAAGAAGTGAGTTTATTTATCCTGAATAAAAAAAGATTCTCTCTCTCTCTCTCTCTCTCTCTCTCTCACACACACACACACACACACACACACAAACACACACGCGCACACACGCACACACGCGCGCACACACACACACACATACGCACACACACACACACACACACACACGCACACGCACACACACCCACACCCACACACACACACACACACACACACACACACACACACATCCTGTATTGTGAGAAATGAGAGAACATTCTCCACATTCTCAGACTGAAACCTCTTGAGAGTAGACGGATTTCACGGTAAAATTCATTTGAAGTAAAACGTTCTGATTGGGTACACTGGGCAGAGCAAATTGATCAGAATTCATGGGTTGGTTGGTTGGCTGGTTGGTTGGTTGGATAACATGAGTGTCCTTAGACTTTCCCTTACGTTTGTGTTTGTGTGCTTGCTTGCTTGCCTGCAAACTTGCTTCAGTGCTTGCTTCTTTCTTGCCCATCCCAGTAGCAAAACGTCATCGGCCCCACTTCGGCCGTCGTGGGGCCGAGGCCCTTTGCGTATGGGGCAGTGCTTGCTGGGTCCTTTCTTGCTCTCTTTCTTTATTAAGTAGATATCCATGGACTTTCGGCTTTCTCTTTTGTTAGTTGATGTGTTTGTCGTAACTACACACATTCCAACCTTTTACATGGATTTAACCGCTTGTCAGTTCACTACTTGAACTTTCTTTCACTAGGCTCCGTCGTCTTGTTGTGGTGCAATATACGCTAGGTAAATAAGCATAGGCAGTACAGTGCTATAGACAAGTAATCAAATACCACTACGTGGCAGATTTAGGACTCGTGCCAACTTGTACCATTGGTAAAATGGTGCATCTAGTTCCACGTTCACGCTCCACTGGCGTTCCGCGCTAGCCGAGAGTCGAGACAAATGACGCCATACGACGGTTTTGACCCCTTCACTGCCATTGGACGCAGATTGTGTTCACCGCAACTTTCATTAATTCGACGCCAAAGAGCATTAGCCGTCCCAGGATCATGTATTCAAAGTGGTGTCAGTAAGAGGCATAGATCATGATGAGCCCATGCATCTGCGGGGGCTCATGAAGATCTATGTCCCTTGCAGTTGGATCGTGTTCACTTTTTCTCGGCAGACTATGGCGCTGAGTGTAATGACCTCAGCCAAAGATTTCAGACTGACAAGAACAGCTAGTTTGTTGCAAGTTGTTCATAAACGAAAAGGGCTGGTCAGAAAATGCATGCCGCGGTTTGGCGAAGCTAGCAGAAGTATACAACACTCCAATTACGCCTGCGCGAAGCTCAGTGGCGGTCCCTCCTATGCAACTGCAAGCGGCAGAAATTCCCATAAGCGCCTGGGGCCACCATTTCAGAACTTATGGATCCGCAAGGCCTACACGTAGCTACGTCCAGCTAGGGTTAATGTCGATATGCGCTGAATTTGCGTAAGCGGATATTGTGACGCTTGTTTGCATAAGGCATGGACTGATAGGGGCCCGATGATCTTTGACTCAAATGCAAACCGCTCCGCTGCCGGCCAGCGCGTGCGCCGGCGCCAACACCTACTAAGCTCAAGCTATTCTGGCGGCACAACCGGCCTTGAACTATCACGCTCGATCCATGTCTTGCCGTGGCGTGTCAGAGTTGAATGAGTTCTTGAAACCTCAGGCTAGGCTCATCATCATCATCATCATCATCAGTCCCTTGCCCGAACTGGGCGTTGGGGGGACTAAAAGGCAGCAGCAACAGACAGTGCTCTCCACTGAGTTCTATTTTGGGCGGTGGCAAGCAAGTCTGGCATCTCGAGTTCGGTCCATTCTTTTATGTTTGCGACCCAACTCTTTCTCTGACGACCTCGCCGACGACTTCCTTCGAGAGTGCCTTGGAGGATAGTCTTGGACAAGGTGTTGTGTCGGGTCACGTGGCCAAACCAAGCAAGCTTGCGCCGTTTCACGGTTGCCAGAAGGGGTTCATGTGGGCCCACCAGGGAAGTGACGATGCTCCGTACATATTCGTTGGTCTTGTGCTCGCGGTACGAGATGCGGAGCAACTTCCTCAGGCACTTGTTCTCAAAGGCCTGGATTTTCTTTTCTGAGTCTGCAAGCAGTGTCCAAGTCTCACAGCCGTAGAGTAGAATAGACACTACGAGGGACTTGTAAAGCCTGTACTTGATGGTGAAGCTGATGGAGTTACTTCGCCATATCCTGTCCAGCCTGGCCATTGCGGATGTTGCTGTACCTATCCTGATACGGATCTCTGCTATGCAACTACCGTCTTTGGACAGGGTGGCTCCCAAGTACTTGAAGCTATTGACCTCTTCTAGCTTCTGGCCGTTCATGTGAATGTTGCTGCTGCTGTCGCTTGTGGTGTTGATCATCACTTTGCTTTTATCCGTACTGATCTCCATGCCATAAGACCCTGCGCTACTTGAAAGTTTGTCTGTCAGGTTTTGAAGCTCACTATTGCTGCCTGCCATGAGGTCAATGTCGTCTGCGAATCGAAGATTGCACAGGGATCTGCCACCAATAGAGATTGAAGTATGGTGGTCGTGGAGGGTTTCCTGCATGATCTTCTCCAGGAATATGTTGAAAAGGACAGGAGAGAGCAGGCATCCTTGACGGACACCGATCGTCGTCCTGAAGAACACGCCTGACTGATTGTTAAGTAGAACCGCGCTGCAGGCGTTCTTGTAAAGCGCTTCTATCATTTGGATCAGTCCCTCCTCTATGTTGAACGATCTCATGACTTGCCAGAGTCCGTCGTGCCAGACGCGATCAAATGCTTTCCTGAAATCAATGAAGTTGTGGTAGAGTTCGCGCTGATGCTGCAGATGTTTCTCAATCAGGACGCGGCAGTTGAAAATCTGCTCTACAGTGCTTCTTCCAACTCACAGTCTGAAGCCAGCCTGTTCTTCTGCCAGCAGTTCCTCGGCGAAAGTTTTGAGGCGGTTGAGAATGATCCTAAGCATTACTTTGCTAGGGTGACTTATCAGACTGATAGTTCTGTAGTTCTGGCACTGTTTCAGGTTTCCTTTCTTGGGGAGCGGGATCACTAGAGACTGTGTCCATTCTACTGGCCATTTCTTTTGCTCCCAGATCTTTTGACAGAGTGTAGTGAGTACCTTCGTTGTTACTTCTCCTCCATGTTTCAACAGTTCAGCAGGTACGTTGTCTACACCTGGAGACTTTCCTCCCTTCAGGCCGCGTACGGCTATTTCCACCTCTTCAGCTAACACTGGCAGGTCTTCGGCCTTCCTGGCCCCAGCCTGGTTGTTTTGGAGGATGCTGGTGTCTGGCTCAGGCTTGTAGTTATACAAGTCTCGGCAGTACTCAGTCCATCTGTTTAGTACAGCAGTGTTTTCCGTAAGGAGTTGGCCGCTGCTGTCTTCGATGACTGTGGCTGTTCGCTGTTGAGTCTTGGTGAGGGTCCTTAGCGTTTCATAAGCCTTCTTGCTGTTGCCGTTTGCCATGCCCTCTTCCACGCTACGACACTGGTCTTCAATCCAATCTTCTTTGGCTTCTTTCATCCTCTTCCAGGCTAGGCTAGGCTAGACAATACGGTTATTCAGTGTGGCCGGTATAGGTCGTTTGACATCGGCGTAGCGCACAACGTTTTTCTCAACTCCTAACTCCGCCGCAATGAGCCACTTTTCTATACAAATCGTAGAACAATTCATTGTTGTTGTTGGCATCCTTCTGCCTCGGAAGACAATGGAGTATATGCGCTTGCTGGGTCAGTCCGTTTTAAGATTTGCAGGTGCCTGTTATGACTAATCAGTCCAATGCGAGTGAGAACGGCGGAGTCTGTTGCATTTGCTACTGAGGTGAAGCCTGCGACTATTGCTGTGGGCACGGGCTCTTCTTTCTTTCGTCTGCGCTGCCTCTTCTCCTCCCACTGGTTTTCTATCCTTCCCTCACTTAGCTTTATGCTAACAATAGCAATCTTCTATACAAATCTTATCTGTACTGTCGTTAAACAAAAAAAAATCTGAATTTTTTTCATTAAATGACTGATTTTACATCCTTAAATTTTAATGTGCCCCAGATATATTAAGCCCAGTATAAGAAAGATCACCTGAAACAGCGCAGACGTACATGAAGTCTGCATGCTTGACCTCGATATTGAAATCTGCCGGGGCTCTATTTAGGGTATTAAAAATGGCTTGTTCTCGTCATTTCACAATTTTTTACGACTGTACGGCAAACTAATCGACAACTGAAATCACAGGAGTTCAGTATAAATATACCATATTAGATCAATGGGCACTAAATGATACTTGTTTTTGAATTGTTACCAAAAAAGTTTTTCTTTCGGATTTGCCAGCGAAAACGTTGTGCGCTCCGATGTCAAACGGCTTATAGTCTATGATTTTGGATCTCAGGGACTGGAGATGCACGGTTCAAAATCAAAGACCCTCGCTGCAGACACGCGGTGTAGACACTGTGTACGGAAGGTCAAGGGTTCGGCGATTCCGCTCCTTCACTGCCGTGAAAAATTGAACACCACCCATCTGCAAGAGGTATAGATCTTCATGAGCCCCCGCAATTGCGGGGGCTCATGAGGATCTATGCCTCTTGCTGAAGCCACTTGGTATTCATGTTTCTATGACGGCCGGGGATCTTTCACGCTGAATTCACAAGAAGATTTTCTGAACACTATCTGCCTCCACCGGCAGTGACGTGCTTAACATCTCATGTCTTTAGCCCATTTAGCCCCGACGCCTGGCAGCAGGTGATGGACTGACCATGATAATTCGAGGGTAGTGCCAGATTAGCTTGGCGCCTTAGGCGCCAAGCTAATCTGGCACAACCCTCGAATTATCATGGTCAATCCATCACCTGCAACTGCTACATAGTCGTTAGCTAACGCTTCCAAAAGTTGGGAAATGCTGCCGTGAGGTCACAAGGTAAAGACCCACTCCAGAGGTTATATTTTCTTAGCTATTACAGTCGATATTAATTAAAGGACCCCGTATCTCGAATTGTAAACAAATCATAAGCCAACATTACATTCTGGTCAATGAACATGGATTACACCATGATGATAGCTCAAGAGAGGCGCCAAGCTAACCAGGCGCTACCCTTGAACTTTCATAGTCGATGGATTTGGCCATAACCGCCGACACATTTGGCGCTGGATATGAAATACAAGCAGTTGAGGTGGTGCAGTGTGGTATGAAGTTTACGTGTATACTAAGCTGACGAAACAGGAGTGGTTTCATCATCATTTCTGGACACACTGCCAAAGCATATTGTGCTGAAGTTCCTCAGTTTACCTCACACTGATGGTGAAGTAATAATATTCTACGTCTACAACCATACTGACGAGCAAAAAGAAACGAGACATTTCAACTTCAATGTTTTCGATGATTCAGTCGATAGCGCCATACTTTTGCTCGTCGGTGAAACAACATAATAAACACACACACACACACGCACACACACGCACGCACACGCACGCACGCACACACACACGCAGGAAAGTGCGCGCGCACACACACACAAAGAGTACCTCAGTACTTTGAACACCATGTTTGTTACTTTTTACTTGCTTCATAACAACGTGGGGTTCAGCATTTTAAAAAATGCCCATAATAGTACATTTTTATTCAACTACAGATCTCTACCAAACTGAAAACATAAATGGTGTCATTACGCGCTAAGGGCTATCTACAAGTACTGGGACAGTGCGCCGAGAACCAACGTCAACAACTTCCGGGTCGAGTTGCATGCAGGTCAGAACAGAAATGCTGTACATCACACAAAAATCCAAATCCACGTCAGGGATGATGACAGCTAAACACGTTCATCCTTAACCCCTTCACTGCCGAGAAAAACTTAACAACACACAACTGCAAGAGGTATAGATCCTCATGAACCCCGGGTGTTGCGGGGGCTTATGATGATCTATGCCTCTTACTGAAACCATTTTGTCCGGCCTCAATTCCTTTGATGGCTGGGTACTTTGATGTTGAATTTACATTGATTTCAAAAAGGCAAGCTGCATCCACTGGCAGTGAAGGGGTTAAGACGCCACAGAGGGAAATGGACCGGCCATGACAGCTGTAGGGCAGTGCCTGAGGCCGTTCGGCTTACCTTTATGCAACTCGCCCAGAAATAAACAGCCAGCAAAACAAGCGAGTCCCATCTCAGCCCCGCCACAGGTACAGACGGAGGCGCTAGTTAACTCACTCTAGACGTGTTGCATACGGATACGCGTCGCGCGGATCTTTTGTTGCAGCACCTCTTAAATGAGTTAAACCCCCTCACGACTGCAGCCACAGGTACTGTTCACAGTCGCGGGGGATGCCCGCATTTGGGAGTTACTTCAACAACATGGGACTTGTTCTGCCAGCTGCGCTGCTTGTAGTAACAATCTTCTCTCCAGACTTGCGGTCCATTTAGCTGAAATTCTCCAAGGCGGATGCTGTATGCAGACTGATAACAACTTGCTATCACAGTGCCGTGGAAGCTGGAAGTTCGTTTCTATAAAGTCAGAATGAGTGAGGTATTAATCATTAACACGAATGAATGCTATGTACACAGCCTATGGGCGACCTGGCTTAACCCCTTCACTGCCGGGGTCTGTCATGTGGATCTATGCCCCTTGCTGATCCCAATTTGTATCCGTGTTCCTTGGAGGGCTGGGGCTCTTTGGCGTTGATTTCAGAAACACAGTCCGCCTCTACTAGCAGTAAATGGGTTGATTGGCACTGCCGGGCTGTACGCTGCCAGAGGCAATGTGTCGTCATTTGAACTGCACGCAGTTGCCATACGTCATGATCTGACGTCACATTACATACGTCAAATATGATGTATGGCAGATGCCTCTGGTGCGGCGAAGACAGTACCAGCTGAACGTTGGTATTGACTCGTTCGAGACGTGCCGCATCCAGATGCGCGGCATAAAGCCTCGTTTCCGAATGCCGCGCGCCACGAATGTGTTTAGTTAATGATTCAGTCACGCTACAGTTGTCACAAACAGTGTTGTTAGTAAACAAACCAACCCAAAAAAAAAAACACTCAAGACTGAGACGAAGCCCAATAATTAAGCTGACTACTCTTGTTTTGAAAATCCAGTGAAAGTATGACGATGTATCTTTCTTGTTTTTAGATGGATGCAAACATCTGAAATTAAACCATTCTGTTTGTGTTCTCTGTGCCAACTGTGCGACTGAATACAATCCATGATAAGCTACCCATTTTGTAACATTTCTCATATCAACTTTTTATATCACTGACTCAACAACAGCCGATTGGCATATAAGTATAATTTATATGAGCATACATCAGCGGCGCTGCTATCACACATGTGCATTATGTACAAGATTCTGTTTATTTCATGATTTGCGGACACGGCAAAGGCAAGAGCTGTAGGATTGGGGACTTCATTTACAGGCGGGAAAGGGGTTAAAACGCCACACTTTTGTGTTGTGGTCTGTGATTTTGGACCTTGCGGTCTATGTCCGTAAGGTCTAAAATCAAGACCAGGACACATTTACATATCAGATAGAAGGGAACATTTACAGGGGGAAAGGAGGTCCAAGGGAAATATTATAAAGGAAAAAATATATATTTTCTACGCGTTTCTAACCAAGACATCGGAGGCAGACACATATCTGATTTGAAATTCAGTTTACGACTATGCCACTAACAAAAGGATTAAAGACTATCCTGAAAATTGGTAATCATTTCAAATGAGCACAACGTTATAAAATTTTAAGATTTTTTTTTTTTTTTTTTTTTTTTTTGTCTTGAAACTTTTGAACATGACTGTACACGAAGTCACGTACAGTCTTGGTCAAAAGTTTCAAGACAAAATCTTAAAAATATGACGAAGTTGTGCTCATTTGAAACCATGACCATTTTGCAGGGTGGTCTTCAACTTATTATCAGCAATATATCAGTTTGCGATTTGGGTCTCATATTCCGGAAAACGAACGCCAAAATTTCAAATAGTCGTGTCATCCTCCAAATCCTAGTCCTGTCATTCTCCGCTTATGACGTTTACATGTATATTGCAGATTCAGAATTCAATAAACTTTATCAGTCCCTCACAGGGGAGTAATAACTTTGATTGAAGATGATTAATTAACTCATTCAGCCCGACGGCCGTATTTCCCAAATTTTGGAGGCGTCATCTAATGATTATGCACCAGTTGCAGGAGATGGATCGACCATGATAATTCAAGGGCAGTGCCAGATTCGCTTGGCGCCGACAGGCGCCATGCTAATCTGGCACTACCCTTGAATTATCATGGATCAACCCATCTCCTGCTGTAGTGCGTCAGAGCTGAATGGGTTAATAAAGTCGATTGAAACTTGAATCTCGTACCTCAGACACAAACAAGCAAAAAAAGACAACAATAACAAAAAAACTGGTTAAACAACTTAATACACATTGTTAAAAGTGAAATCCACTGTACACATATGTTATCATACGGCAACACTGTATTCTACAGTCGAGAGGAAAACCGGTTCACTCGGCTTAATGAATAATGTGCTCGTGACACACACCTGCTATTTACTTCACTATGTTACATTGATCATGTGATAGTGTGACACATCAACGTCATATATAGCATTGTACCTGTGTGTGCTGGCCTGTGATTTTGGACCTTACGGCCATAAGAAGTAAGGTCCAAAATCACAGACCAGCACACACACCGTGGGATAACATTCAATACTAATTACAACTCCCACATCGAAAAGATCTGACAACAGAAAATGACACTCAATGAAATGAAATCATAATTATTCAATATTGTTCTACAAGACACAATGAAAAAAAAAATCACAATTCATATCCGAGTTTGCCGTTTTCCAGTCATTTTCCGAGCACACATTTAAGGGATGCTTCACATCTAATTATGTAATCTCAACTTAACAAAAATCGCGCTAGTACTTTGCCAGTCAGTATTCCCATTGTCATTTAGATGATTGAAACAGTGACCAGCTACTGAGAAGGGGTCGCAAAGAAGCATGCATTCAGTTCCAGTCTATAATAATAATAATAATAATAATAATAATAATAATAATAATAATAATAATAATTGTTAAAGCAGTCAAGGCGAGACTGCACTGTTTGTTTGCGACAAGTAGGTCGTTTTTAACCATACGCGCACTCGAGCAATTTATCTCAGCACGTGCAACTCACAAGCACCGGCTTGCTTCGCTCTAAATTGGAGACTCAGAGGCAGCGAAGGCGCCCTGTCCTCTGCCAAACCACCTTCACGGTAAAACAAGAACGTCGAACCAAGAAAACTTCTCCCACGGCCCTATCAGCTATCCTCCCTGCTGATTAACCCTCTTGTGCGTGCAGCCACTGGTACTGTGTACCGGTGGCTGCATGCACAAAGCGGTTAACTCATTTAACCCAAGGCCGCATAGTTCAAATGACTGTACCGCCGGGTTGCAGAAACAGATCAACAATGATAATAACATTCAAGGGTAGTGCCAAATTAGCTTGGCGCCTGGTGGCGCCAAGTTAATCTGGCACTACCCTTGAATTATCATGGTCGATCATGTCCTGCTGTAGTGCGTCGGGGCTAAATGAGCTAAAATGACGTGGTCAATCAGTGAAACCCACAACCTTCCCTCCAGCTCTCGGCAGCGTATCTGTCTAGGTCTCAGTCTGGTGATTTATCCGCGAGAAAAAGTGAGCAGGGAATTAACATGAGGGTTGCAAAAGAACGCGCGCCGCACGTGCACCTATATTGTGGCGCGGCACTTGCATGTAACCGTGCAATGCTGATGTGCAATGCTGTCTTGGGCTAAGCCGGCGTCGATACCACTAACCGTTTCAATCAGTCCATCGTTCGCCCGGTTCCATCCATTCATCGCTCCACCCAATAAGCACACGAACATACCCACACTCACACATACTGATATAGCAGTCCTTTCCAGGTTTTGGCAACTATTTTTTTTCCGGCCGTCACTTACAAAAGAGTTGGCCACCCTGTAAGAACGGTAACTAAAGGCCGGTCCATCATCAAAACTGACCCACACTGGAAACTGACTAACCAACCTCATCCCCAAAGTGAGGTTACATGCAAATGAGCGCCGCTTACTCAGTATGAACACACGCACGTTCTTCGCACGCGGGTTGACGTCAGCAACGGTACACACCGTAAGTTACTACTACATTCGTACAAGTGCTGGATACTGCCAGCTGAGCGAGCGAGACACTGGCGCAGATGGAGTAGCACGTGCGGTGTCAAACACAAGACGCATGGCGTGACGTCATGCTGTGCGCGTGCGCAACTGAGGATGTAAGCCGACGACTGCGGGACTACATCGCATGGGACAAGCCCCGGAACGCGGCGGATTGTTGGGTTGTATGATACCGCGTATCCGGATGCGACCCGTCTCGAATGAGTTAACTTCGTGAATTCGAAGCAGCGACGACTGAGGAAAACACAATGAAAATAACACAATTCCGTCAAAAGAGAACAACAGTGATTCAAAGAGATTAATTTGGCAATGTCGTATCGTCAAAATGGTCGGTACTCTGTTTGCGATAATAATATCTGAGTGAAGCTGTAAAGTGATTGGAGTGTGTAAGATTCAAAAGGCCGTTGTAAAAAAAAAAATAACCAAAAAAAAAAATCAAAAAGCAAGACAAACAACGAATATGCAGTCGGTTGAGTAAGTTTAAATACGTGTGACGCACAGAGCTAAAGATAAATATCCTGTTGAAATCACATCAAGTGTATAATCACACCCATTCAGTTCAGGGAACAAGATAAACCCCGTGTCTGCTGCTGACGACACCGTTCGGCGGAAAGACGCGTAACTACGGGTCGAGATCATGTAATAGCGGCAGAAAATGTCTGACACAGTACACCAACATAATGCGAAGCTCACATATTTATATCTCCAGTGACTGCAATGACTGTCTTGCGACATCGGACGCTGAAAGCACTTTGACCTAGAAAACAAATTTGCAAAACGCAGTTTCTCATCAGTTCACTGGCTTGAGGTATTCTGCTAACAAAAATAGCCCAATGAAAAACACACTTCAAGGTCAAAAGGAACACACAAATTAAGAAAGCAAATAACGAGTAACTTTTTGTAAACGTTACAAAAAGTGAAAATAAAACTTGTAAACTGCGGTTTTACAAAAACGCCGATTATCGAGGAAACTGAAAGCAACTGGTGAGAAGGGAGTTGGGATATAACTGGGGAATGAAATTAATGAAAGCAATACTGTTTTTCAAAGATAATCCTGAGCAAGCATCCACTGAATACCGTGCAGCAAATATCAAAAATCAATATTCACCCTATGCATGTCTGGTAGCGCTTTGTGTTTCTACATGAATCAAATCTGAACAAGAAGCACTACAGACAGCCAAAGGGTAAAATGCCGGTATACTAATCAAATATGGGTTGCGTCGTTAATGACGTGACTCGCTACATCTGGTTAATATCAGTAGATATGTGGCGATAATGATTGTTCGCGAAACTTCCCGCTAAATAATGCCGATGGAAAGAGATACCACACCAGCAAATGAACAATACAATATTGACTATTTCACACCTAAACAAATTTGGGACGTGTCTCTAAAGTCAGTGTAGAAACCGTGCGGGAGAACTGATAGTTCAAAGGTAGTGCCAGATTAGCATGGCGCCATCCCAGGTGCCAAACTAATCTGGCAAAAACTACCTTTGAACTAGTAAGCACAGCTGGGCTACTTCTTGCTGTAGTGTCTTCGGGGCCGGGGAGGGGGGATGAGCTGAGCAGCTTCAAAGGATGAGGTGCATAAAATTAGCCACAAGTCTATCAAAACTATAGATGACACTTTAATCGACTTAAGCGTTAACTCATTCGAGACGTACCGCATTCCGAGACGCGGCCTAAAGCCGCGTATCCCAATGCAGCAAGTCTCGAATGTCTTTAAAAAAATCTGTTGCCACAAAAGAACGCCGCCGAGGAGCGAGTTACATCTAGTTCCAGAAGCTATAGGCCTACAAAGAGGAGTATATATGGTTTATGAGAAAGTAAACGGAGAGACGCGACTTGCCGATCCCTGACGTAATGTTTGCGTTTCCTTTCCTATGTAATGTATAGGCCTGTTCAGCGAGGGTCTAACAGACCAGCCTTTTCTATGGCTACATATACATTGCAATGTTTGATATCAGGGCTTGTCAGTGTGCACGTATCAGTATTTCCTTGAACAACAAAGTAAAAGCAAACAGGATATAACCTAGTTACATAGAAAACATACATGTACTACAAAACGTCAGTGTAAATAAGTTAACAATGCAAAGGATTCTGGAGAAAATCCTTCAGAGTTGAACACTGTTTTTGTTTTGCAGTCTTTAGACGCTCGTACCGTTTGCGGCAGATAGACTCAATTGGGGAGTACGCCACACGTACACTTCTAAGTTCTATTCAAATAAGATAGTAAGCATGATCTCATTTGAATAAAAGAGTACATGTGGCGTAGTCCCGAGTCTGTCTGGGCAGTGCTCCCGAAACGGTACGTAGAACAACTCTGAAATGTAAGAATATTGACCGCTGGGGTCACTTTGTCGACATTTGACAGCATAATGCTATCGGCCACACAGATTAACACAAGCAAACACAGCACAAAAATGGTTATACTGACGTGTTGTATTAACATCGTACTCTTATAATATACAAAATACCCAGTTAACAAATGTTCTTCAGGCCGCCGTTGGCCCGCACACACAGCTACTCAGTGATGGCCAATGGTGGCCTGAAGACAAGTTGCATGAGCGGTGAGCTTAGTCCTGCGCCAGCCACTGAACAAGGTGCTCCGCTATAGCGGAGCACCTTGCTTAGGGCTGGCGCAGAACGAAGCTCACTCATGCAACTGAGCACTGATGCTTACTGTGCAGCGCAATACTTGCGCGAAGCCACACTGGTTGTTTCCATCGATTCGCTACAGCGGTAGCGAATCGAGGGAAGCAACCAGTATGGCACGAAAGGACAAATTCTGCTTCAGCTAAAAGGTTTGTTATCAAAACAAGCTCCACTGTACAGTTTGAAAGACAGTGACTGTCATCCACTGACGACAACTGACACGCATGATCATTCAAGCAAAACACCAACTCCCGCACAAATCAGCACTGATTTTCACCAACAACTATAGCTGACAAAACAGACAGCACAGTTCAACAAGGTGAATCAAGAAAGTCCAGTTTTTCACCCAAACATCGAAATGGCTCGTCGAGTCTTTCGCTGTTAATATTCACAGGCATGGGCTGATCGCTGCGCAGTCTATCATCAATATAACACGGGTGATCGGTTATGCAGTGATCATAACATAATAATAAGACATAAGACATTTATTCAACAAAGTAAAGCGTTACTCAAGGATTTTCTGTGACATGGCGAAAGTACAATACATCCTCACTTGTAGGGCTGCACATGCATTCATCATGTCATACACTCAGTTGGCGATCGTCCTGTATACAGCACTAAGGATAGAGAAACACAATATTACACACAATCAGTCCTATGTCACAATCAAGGAATCACGTTGTTCCATGGATGGTGATGAACTGAGGACAACTTCTGGAAAGAAACTGCATCTGAATCGAGATGTTCTGGCTTTCAAAGCACGAAACCGCCGACCAGAGGGCAGAAGCTCGAAGAGATGATTGGCTGGATCATTCCATGCCTGTGACTATAGTATAATCACCGTCCTGTGTTACGCATTACAGAAGTCTTCTTGGGAGACTGTATCCAGTATTCACTGATTAGAGCATACCTACATTGTAAATGCGCCTCTCCATTTAAGCTATGTACAAACCGAGAATCCGTGGACATTTATGCGTTCAAGCTTTTCGTGCATGTTCAAAGCCAAATGCCGTTAATACTTTGGCGCACAGTGCCGACCACATGCCTCAAAGATATTGTCCGATTAGCCTGGCGCCTCTCAGAGATAACATCTGCCAGCTGTCACGGTCGAACCGATATTTGGCGGCAGAAGTAAAAGTGAATCAAATCTCCGAGCAGAAATGTTGATTTATCAGGAAAGGAAAGAAAAAAAAAAAAAAAAAAAACTTCTGACCTTCTGACTCAGCACAATAATCTTCCTGTTTCACGACCGTGTCATGCTGGCCCATAGACGTCCCGTACTGAACCCTTAGCGTGTCGCTAGCGGTTTTAGTCGCGATGATTCCTACAGAAATCATCGCGACAAAAACCGCTACCGGCACGCAAAGGGTTAAAATTATAATTTTGATACCGAGGCAGTGTGACTTAGTTTTCAAAGGAGACATGAAGTGCAATTACACATTTGACATGATAAAAATTTCCTGATTTAGATGTTTATTACCACTAAAAACGTAATCGTGTGTCATCCTGGCCAAAGGAGTGGATAACTCATTTGCCGTACATGGAGTTATTTCCCTTTATGACCAGGATGATATTTGAGTCAACGTCGTTGCTCCATCAAAGATAATAATCTTCGATTTTATACATTCAACATAAATGTCATTCGAAACGCTGCGTTCCAACCTCAAGTGACAGCATTTCTCAATGTGGCTGATTTTCAACTAAACACTGACGCCACGGACTGTAAACCTTACTAAATAGCCATACTGGTATTTTCGTCGCGCCGACAATGTCTTCCATTCTTTGTTTTGACTTCAGTCCTGTTAATTCTTCAAAAGTAAACTAAATCCAGTCATCGTCTCGAAAATCTTTGTACGACAAAAATTTCCAGTAACGCATAACTCAAGTTTGCAGGCAGTCTAACATTCACGACACAGCAATCTATTCATCTGTGACCTGCTGTATTCGGATACGCGGCAAATGAAACTTCGTTCGCCGCGTATCTGTACACCTCAAATCAGGTAACAAGTTCCAGTCACGCCTGTTACCGTAACTTTTGCCACAAAAAAATCAACTTTTCATGGTTGCAACAAGCAAACCACAGTCGACCGTATCGCACAATAAACGCTGAAGTTTGGCTAAACCTTCTGAGATTATACACTAATCAGATCCGCTTGTGTGAGTTTACGGAGGTTACGGAGTGTGGTGTGTACAGGCCCCTGCCCACTCTACGATTATTTACCGGCTGTTGAAATGCATGTTGACAGATACTATCTATCTATATCCCGTAGTCTTGCCGACCCGGCGTTGGGGCACCACTGATGACTTTGCAACCAGCTCCCTCCATTCCTCTCCGTTCTTTGCCATTCTCAGCGTATCGCCCAGCTTCAGTCCTGTCCACTCTGAGATATTGTCCTCCCATCTTTTCCTCTGTCTTCCTATCCTTTGTCCTCCTTGCACAGTGCCTTGCAGGATTGTTTTGCAAGCCCTGCTGAACGCGTGACATGACCATACCACTTCAGTTTGCGTTTTTTCACAATGGCTAATAGGTCTTCATAGGGCCCGATGGCTTGCCTGATTCTGCTTCCCACTTTCTAGTTCGTGATGTGATCTCTGTATGAGAAGCCAAGCAGCCTTCGAAAACATCTCATTTCAGTGGCTTGTATCCTTTCAAGGTCTGCTGTGAGGGTCCATGACCCGCAGGCATACTAGAACACTGAGATGACTAAGGAGCGCATCAGTCTGATTTTGGAGTAGAGCGTGATGTTTCTGTCCTTCCATATGGTCTTCAGTCTTGTCAGCGCTGTTGTTGTCTGCGCAATCCTGCACAGTATTTCTGGTTTTGATCCCTCATCTGTCACAATGGCTCCTAAGTATTTGAATTTCTTAACCGTTTCCAGTTTTTGGCCTCCAACCATGATTTCAGTGCCAATGCCACTGGCGTTATTGGTCACCAGTTTGGTCTTCTCTGCACTGATTTCCATCCCATACGCAATGGCTGTACTATCCAACTTTTCCACCAGCTGAGCTAGCTCCTTCTCTGTTCCTGCAAGGCCATCAATGTCGTCCGCAAAGCGCAAGTTCGTGATTGTTCTGCTTCCAATACTGACAGTTCCTTCATGATCTTTCAGAGCGTCCGTCATGATTCTTCCAGGAAGATGTTCACAGATTGCTGACCACTTAATTTACAAAGGCAAAATCTTTGAGGACAGGTGGCTGCCAAGTCATCCGTGACTAAACAATATAAAAGGGCACAATTAAGAACCCAATGCGCAAAGGCCATCGGGCCGACGTCGGCCGCCGTTGGTCCGCGCACAGCTGTGCGCGGGCCAACGGCGGCCAACGGCGGCCGACGTCGGCCCGATGGCCTTTTGCGGATTGGAAATGTATCACTGTCGGTCTTTTGTTGTATAATGCTTCGCATTCATGTCATCACTGTATAATTGCTACGCACGCACACGCCGCACCGTGACAGACGCATAATTAATACACCGAAAAAGCCCGATTGTGTGCTTGTCTGTGATTTTGGACCTAACGGCCGAAGCCTTAAGGTCCAAAATCACAGACCAGCACACACATATAACCTTTTCCTTTCCACAGCCAAATCTCCAACATTCTAGAATCCTCTGCATTGCGCTACGCGTGCTTAGTCGCGCGAAGCAGATCAACAAGAATTTGCGAAGACACTAAAAAGTGAAATCTGTACATATTTAAAATATCTCAGGGCTAGTGCCTGAACAGCTTGTCTCTTGTTGAGGCGCTGAGCCAATCTGGTACCGCTCCTGAGCTATGCATGTCCATCTACATTCCAATTTTGGCGCATCTACTTGAAAAGGATACCAAAACGCGACCAGGACGGTTTTGTAAATGCCTGGTGGAGTCAGCATACGTAAGACCGCAGTCAAGTGTAACGAGACGTTAAAAACACTAGTTGTCTGACACTGAGGTAGTGAAGTGCACTACAATTAATCTTGCGCCAAAAGTATTAGCTTATCAGAGTCACAAAATACCGCCATAAATTTTGTTGTTTTAGTGCGAAACCTAAAACGGTTGAACGAGTTCAGTCAACATTTTTCCTTCCTTCTGTCCAGTCAGACAAACGCTGAATGCAAGATCACACGTACGCTCGATATTTGTCCGGGTCTTTACACGATGACAATCGTGGCTTTGTACAAAAGGCCGTGCAAAGTACTTTACACAGTGTAATATTACAGAAAAACAGCACGGTAACACAGTGCCATGTTACACAAAAGAGTAAATCCAACCTTCGCACTGTTCCATGGGAATTGTGTGCTTAGAAAGTTGGTTCCAATGCTTGATTCTGTAGAGAGCTGGTATGCCTACGTGCTCGCATAACTTCAACCGTTTGGCTGTCGGTAGCGCTTTTAGTCTTGGCGATTCCTGCAAGGAATCACCTATAGAAAAGCGCTACCGACAGCCAAAGGGTTAAAAGAGAGGCGCAGCCTTGTAGTTCGCTAGTCAGTACCTCATTCTTCTTCAGTACTCATGATCGTGTGACGAGGTCAACCACAGTAAGATTTACCCTTGGCTGTCGGTAGCGGTTCTTGTTGCGATGATTACGGCAGGAATCATCGCGACAAAAAACGCTACCGACAGTCTAAGGGTTAAGAGATTGACGTCGAAAGTTAGCACAATTACGATCACACACACACACAAAAAAAAAAAAACCCATCAGTCTTGACAAACCACTGAAAAACGTTTACAGCACAAACCCATATACAGCAACATGATTTTCATCGCCAGCGGTAAACGTGTGGATCCCTACAAAAACCCGGGGGAAAAAATCACAAAAACGAATGGGACAAATTCAGAAACTGAAATGAGTAGAAAGCATGATTCAACAAACAAAACAAATATATTAATATGGAGTTTTCACTGTGACACAAGCATCACCATTCACAATTAGTTCAAACGCTGAGGCAAATGCACCGGTTTATGTTTTTAGAACTTCTGGTAGAACTCGTACGGTCAAGAATCACATACCAGAGTGGAAACCGATAAATGATTAACAATTGGGCTGTCGGTCACGCATTTTGTTGAGGTGATTCCTGCAGGAATCACCTCGACAAAATGCGTGACCGACAGCCAAAAGGTTAATTAAAGACTGAGATGCACTACAATGATGATACCTGGCACGACCTCAACTGAACGAATGGACTCAAAGTCGGTGGAGAAAAAAATTCATGTTTTGCACTCAAAACATTCCAAAAATGCACAGTAACATCGAAAGAATCTCTTCAGAAAACAGCAAAGGATGGGACACAGATTGTTTGTTGATGCGTTTTCACTAGGATGTGTGTGAGTGTACAGTATCTATTTTTTCTTGTCATTGCACCATGAGAAGAATAAATAAATACAGTGCACTAATATACAGATCGAGGAAAACGTATACAATTTATCTACCACACCACAGCTTGTAAGTTATCTACCACAGCTTGTAAGTAAAGTACACTCACACAGTAGTAAAGAACACACACGAATCACACATTAATAGCAGATGATGATCAAAATATGATTTTCGTTTCGTAACAGTTATTATGATACTTGTCAGTGTAGCACAGAAGACAACACGCGTACACTAGCTCTATAGGAAAACTAAGCGTTCACTTCAGCAGCACAGTGTGCACCCTGCTCAAAGACATGACTGAAAATTTATCAGTTATATCACACACAAAGAGCATCTACTGAGTATAACTCCCACCCCATTGGGAAAAAGGTTTGTTTAACACCAGTCTAGCACTTCACTAGTGTTCCCCTTGAAGCTGTAGGTTGATTGATTGATTGTACATTGCTTAACGTCCCGACAGCAACAAGGCTTTCTCAGGGCGTGCCTGCGCTGCTTGTGAAAAAAAAAACAACTAGACAGAACATTGAATGTATGTTGCCAGCCGGTCCAATACGTTAAATAAACCTACGATATGGGGCCTAAATAAAGCTAAGACCATTTAGCAACACACATCCAATATCAAGAGCTACAGGCAGCGCAGACAGTAGGGACAGTTTAAAATAGGAAAATACAGGTGAATGGACCACGGGTAGACAAAAACTCATGCCCCAGAATAGAGAGGAAAACCCACCCTGTGGGGCTGACCAAGGTGACCCTGGGAACTAAAAAGTAGTTAACCCCACCCAAGTCCCCCAGGGCAGACCCGGGTGGGGGTGAAGCTGTAGGTGGATGGGTAGGTAGCTTAAAGGAACATTTTACAAACTGTTCAGTATAATCCAACAATAATATCAGGATCAAACAGTACATGATCTTTCTCATTCAGATCTCAAAAGATCGTGTATAATTCGTAGACCCGCCTTTAACAACCAATCATCTCAGTGGGTCGTCCCCTCCCCCCCCCCCCCCCCCCCTTTCATAGGGGTTTCCACTCCGAGAGGAAGAAAACTGAAGAGGAAGACGCTTAGGGTCGCATTCAAAACTGCTGATACAGTAATGAGGCCGACGCTCTTCGTCGAAGGTGTTTGTAAGCTAAGCCAGTATACGTAGTCAAGCGCAAAAACACATGGCCGTCTGCTGGTAATCCAGAACTGAATATGCAACGGAAACACTACTAATCCACGGTTGATAGTTTTGTTCCAGAGCCCCTAGCGACTGTACGAGGTATGGATTCTCATGAGCATCTGCGCCTGCACGGGCTCGTGAGAATCTATGCCTCTCGCTCTCAATGCCCCAGGCTCTTCACACTGCGGAAATCATTGAACTGTGCAGTTACCGCCACAGAGAGGGGTGCAGCTGATCCGCTGTTTTGAGCAACCACCTTTTTCGCATGACGAAAGCAGTGGTCTTAAAAACTGAGACAGGTGCTTTCTCAAAACAAGTCTTGAAGTTGAAGGGCAAAAATTGGCACCTGTCTTTAGAGACCATCATTTAGGTGGCTACAGCCACCTAAATGATGGTCTCTAAAGACAGGTGCCACTTTTAATGACAAATGATCTTTAATGACAAATGATCCCCAAAAAGGGTGGTCGCTGAAAGCAGGTTCTGCTGTATTGAAGCTAAGCACAAGTTATAATTCGGTCTGGCAATCCGACGCTCCACAAAAAAAAAAAAAAAAAAAAAAAAAAAAAAAAAAACTACCACAGTCAGAACATATTCGTCCGATCCCCCAGTTGTAAAACTCTACGCGGCCTCTCTACAGTTCCTAACAATGAAAGCATCCTGCTGTTCCTCATTTAGGGGTGTTATTCAGGACTGAAGCGTCACACCGGCTGCTTCCCTCTATACGCTACACCTGCGGCAGATCGAGGGAGGTATCCAGTGTGGTTACCCCACCCCACTCCTTTCCCCCGCTCTGTACATGCAGCATCAGTACTGTAGAAAATGCCAGTGGCCGAGAATAATCCAACGAAGAAATAACCAAGCGAGAACCAAGCACGATTTTTAAAGAACATGCACACAATTAAACTGCTTTGCGCTTCTTTGGAATCTTGCTCCTTTCTTTCTAGGTTATTTCTTTGACAGTCACCCTCTGGAAGCAGTACCACCGAGTGGCTGCACGCACAACTTCAAGGGGTTAACACATTCGAGACGTGCTGCATTCGGATACGCGGCCTTCAGCCGTGTATCCGAATGCAGTACGTCCCGAATGAGTTATGAAATCAGAGGAAATGCATCCATGAATTTTCCGCCTCAGTGGGGATGGTTTTGGCGAAGCACTCGAACACGTAGTTCTTACCGCGGTTATTGTCCCAATATTCTGTCCCGTTAGCGCAGAAGTTCACTGCAAACTCCAACTTTGACCCGGGGACGAAGTCGGCTGGTGCCACGATGCTGAAGCTGAAGCGATCCGTGGGTCCGTCGTTCGAGTTCTGAACGTAGGAGGCGGCGATGTCGTGGAAGGTTGTCCAGCCGTTAGTGGTGAAGCGCACGCGGACGTTCTTGTGGAAAGAGATGTTGGCCACGCGGACGACGCCGGTGATGTTGGTGCCCGTGACGGCGATGGCGTTCTCCAGACTCACCTTCTCGCTCAGCACCCGCTGGATGAACGTGCCCTCACACCCGGGCTGCTCAAAACACGGCGTCAGGTATTTTGTCCCCATCTCCTTGCGCTCCTGACCCAAACCAGGCAGCAAATCCTTCATGGCGGAGGCCGGGATCTTGGGCGGGGACTCGAGGTTAAGGATGTGTCTCACAGACTCCAGGTCCAGCCCCATGGCGTCCGCGAACCTCACAACCTTTTTACGCCTCGGGGTTCCGGGCGGTGTCTTGGACGACTTGAGGGATGCGGATTTACGTAGCTCCGCCTTGGTGAAGTTGAACTCGCGATCCTCGTACACGGGACTGTCGGGAGAGACAAGGTCCAGCAAGGATCGCTGCCTCTCCTCTTTGGAGAAGGGAATATCATTGAGCGTGATTTTCATGTCACTAACCTTGGTTGTCAGCTGCACGTCTGAGTCTGTACCGGGTTCTGGAGGGTCTGGGGGCAGGCTGATGGCCGCATGCTGCACGGCCTCCTCCAGGGTCTGTTGTCTCTCGGCCCGCGCCTCTTCGTCTTCAAGACACCCCAGATCGTCAGGACTGTAGTACATGGAGTCGCCCGACACGCACGTGTCGTCGCTGGCCTCGCTGGCCGTGGACTTGCAGTTAGCACTGTCGGCCCCGTCCCCGTCCAGGTCGTCCATCATGTTGACGAAGATCCCCTCTTCGCTCACCAAGTCCGAGTCCGGAGATTCCACCACACACGTCGAGTCCTTCTCGCGACACCCATCGACCGTCACCCCATCCAAATCGCTATCGCCCCTCGTGTCCACCTTCAGGTAGGGTCGGAAGGAGGCAGGGATGGACAGGGAGGGGGAGGGAGGGGGCCTGGCGTACCTCGTAGAGGACCGGGAAGCCCTTATTGTTACCGTGGCTGTGGCACTAATGTCACAAGCGTCCGGACCCCTACCGTGACCACACATTGTCCGAGACAGCAAAGTCTCGTCTCTAAGTGACGTGTCGTCTGCCATGGCTTGATCGTTTTTGAGTTGTAGTTGTTGTTGATTATGTCCCTGTTGTTCTTTCTCGATCTGTAACACTTCTGCGCAGTGGCTGGCGCCGGCTATTAAGTAGTGCTCCTCTACATCTGCCTGCAGGAGCTGTTTCTCTATTTTTGGATTATGCACGAACGCAGAGCTCACACTGAAACGGTCCAGATAACTCTCGCCGACGTAGGAGAGATTTCTCGGCAAGCAAATCAACACATCCTCTTCTGTTTCACCGTCCGGTTTGGAGCAGGAGCACGGACAGAAGTACATTATTGCCCGACCAGTCCCGACTAGCTACTGATGCCGGTGAACACTCGTGTTTCGATCCAACACGCTGTACACAGAAGGAAGAAAATAAACTGACCGTCACACAGCTTCGTACAGACGAAGAGAGTCCCGAATATTGAAGACAAGCCATGGCGAGGAAGGCAGCACCACTCCACGTGAAATGAGACTGCGAGACTTTGTGGTTACACAGCCCAGCGCTTCCGTATTATGAACACTCGTCAACATGATGGTGGGGGCCGGTAGGCAGGTGAGGGGGTGGTGTTGGCGTAAACACTAACGCAGCACAGCACAGCACCACCGCCGCGCACAGCCTCAACACTACACGCACTCCACGCTCTGTAGTCGGCGTTATTTATAGTCGGCAGTGGTTCTATAGTCACAGTGGCTCGCCTTTGAATGTGCTGTGCGTAAGTGTTCGTGTTTTCCTCGCCGATCGAGCTCAGTGACGCGCTACGGACGTGACCTAGACCCTCGCACGCCTGCAAGGTCGTTCGCTGACACCGCCGCCGATTTGTTAGGGATAATTCCAAGACCGATTTCAACGTATGTAGCCTTTTTAACGGTAGCCGTCTGAACTCATATGCCTAAACTACACACCCTGTCAGCGCGAATGAAAAGTGACGCTTCGGGAACCACGAAATTCGCTCAAACATAGCTTGTGCAATGTCACGACCAAGGTCGGAGCCGCGGCGAACGTCCTCTCATATCATTAACCGAAACGTGTGACGTCATATGACCCTTCAGGGTTCACTAGGTCAACCAGCTGGGTTGTAAATAAATAAAAGCACGTGGCTGCTTTAGCGGCGGTCTCGCGAACACCAGAAAGTTCTCCGGCGTTGCCGGCGGCGGGTTTGTAACGTTGTGCCAACACTCAATGCGCGTAAGATCCTCAAGCCGACGTCTGATCGACGCAGTTAGCTTACGCACAGCGGCCGCCGGTGAGCGCCAAGCCAACTCAATGCGGCCGAGGGCACTTTGCTTACTGAGGTTCTCTGGACTAAAAGCAGCTATAGTTAAGACGAGGGTAACCGATGGTGCGAAATCTGAACAATGGGCTGTCGGATGCGAGAGGAAGGAAATGTTATGTCACATCTGTCAGCTGGCTGCCGTCCGAAAACACGGAGAAAACGGTCTCCGACGTTTGTCCTGCGGCAAGGCCAGTCTAGGCAAAAGACTGGTTAACTTTAGCCCTGTCTGTAGTGGAACCGTTCAGTAGCCTTCAGTGTAGCAACTCAGTTCTGTTCAAGTTGCAACTGACATTAATGATAGCCGGCTTTTTAGCGCACTACTGACACTGGTTGTCTCCCTCGATTTGTTACCGCTGTACAGCGGTAGCGAATCTAGGGAGATAACCAGCAGTGTCATGACCGACAGCTGCATAGTAGTTCAATCGCTGTTCAACAAGGATATATGCCACCATGCAGGTCTGAGGCGCCGCCGGAATGACAAGCCGCTGCTCAGTTTTGCACTACCCTTGAACTGTCAAAGCCGATTTGCGGCTTTGTGTCATAACTCCAACTCCGAGTCAGAACATGATATGGTTTTTAAATTCGACTGATATCAGGGGCCGCTAAAACTGATGTGACAAAACTTAGGAGTTTGAAAGTCACCTGCAGAAGACGCTAGTTTGGCAGCTGGATTCTTCAGTCAGTCAGGCAAAAACACTTCTTCGTTGTAGATTTAACTCTTCCAACACCGAACCTCAGCCGCGTCAATGTCCCAGTGTCTCAGTAGAACCACCTTTGGCTTTACTTATGCTGAGCGGCAATCAGTGGCCGGTATGGCATTGATGGCGAGTCCCTGAGCCGGCAGAGATTCCATTACATGCCGGAATCATAGCGTGACACGAATTCAGTGTTCGACTTGATTCACATTATGTAACTACACGATAAAATACCCCTGTATCGAAAGCACAGGCTGTGTGCTCAAGATCGAGTCACAAGGTGCGAGGGCTTATGAGATTCTATGTCTATTGCTAACGCGAGTTAACCGTAGAAAGCAGATACCCCTGTTCAGTCTATAACTCAACGGACAGAGAAAAAAGGTCCCTGAATTCCGGCAAGTGTGGGTGCGAGTCAGTTATCATCAAGCTGTCGTGAGAGATATCTGGCACATATCAAACCCGCTGCGACCGTATTTCCTCCCCTCCCTTTGGCTCCTGCGGCTCCATGCCTGACCAAAAGCTTTTCGAGTTTTTCAGTTCACGGATAGTACGACTGTGTCTTCACTTATACCGTGTATACACTATTTAGTTATAACCATTTTTTACACTTTATTATCACTAGGCTGTTGTTGGTTTTTTTTTTTTTTCTCTCTCTCTTAATAAAGTTTCATTTCATCTCTCTTTCTCTCTCTAAGAATGTTGTAGTTTAGCAAGGACAAACACGAAAAGAGGCCTGTGCGCCTATTGTTTCCCCAAAAAATGCGCTAACCCGTACACGCACTAAAAAATGCTAGAGTTCATTTGTTTTTAAATGAAGTTGATGTGAATTTTCAATGATTTCACACAAATTCACCTTATTTTGCGCAAGCAGTCAAGGAGACAAGGGACAAAAAAGGAAAGTGAGAAACGGGACGGCTTCGCCTGCCGTCCGCTGTAATATAAACAATTCCGCGATAACGCGGATGCTAAGGAGCTCGTGGGGCCATGTGTTTTTGGAGCTGTAGCGACTGCCTCAGTTCGGAGTAATCTCTGTGTCCGTTGAGTTATATACTGTGTTCTTTTCGGTGTATGCACTGCATCGCGACATTGCCACGAACATCTTCGCGAAGAAAAACTGCGGCTCCCTCACTTCCAGCCTCAACTGAGTGCGGGAGACAGATCAGTCGAGCTTGGCTGCTCCACTGCATGACTAGCTGGGCGCCTTGAAAGGCGCCAAGCTAATCGGGCACTGCCCTGGTTTAGAAGAGGCCATCGGTTAGTGTTAGGGAGAGTAGACTGAGACTAGGTTGCGCTTTCTTTCTTGTGACCACGGTTGAGGACAATTTCAACACCACCACCACCCACCCACCCCCTCACCCACCCAATCTCATCTCACCCCCAACCACCCCCACCCCCCACCCCCACCCCCCCCCCCCCAAAAAAAAAAACGCTGACGCTGCAGTAAACTCAGCGTCAGTGTGGTTTTGTTGTTGGTTGGTTTTTTTTGTTGTTGTTTTTTGTTTGTTTGTTTGTTGTTGTTTTTTGGGGGGTTGGGTGGGGGGGGGGGGTGGGGGTCATACAGTGTTGTGGTGTTGAAACAGCCCTTCCTCTATTTCACAGCTCCGTCTATCCTCAGTCAATATGAACAGTAATAACACCTCTACCCCCCCCCCCCCCCCCCCGCCCCTCCTCAGTCCTCCGCCCCCCTCCCTCTCGACAATTGTGTCCGACAAACATATGCACCTCATCCCCAGGATCCAGGGGGGAGGGAAGGGGGTTCCACTGAACGTGTTTGTGTGCCGAGCAACCGGATCCATACCCTAGCTTGACTGAGCAGGTCCTAAGTATCGGACATTTAGAAAAACTTTTCCAACGGGAAGAATACTAGAAAAGCTCCTAAAAGTACATTGGTGGACGATGTGTTCAGCTGTGAATGAAGCGTGTATCTCCAGTAACCAGACTAAGAGTCAACTCAGTCGTCATTTGGGCAACAGGTACCTGGTGTGCATCCCGGCTACCCGCCGCAAACCCCCGCCAGTGCACACAATGTCATAGGGCCGACGTCGGCCCAAGGACCCGCTTTTGCTCGCTGGGATACAGTTTCAGTGCCGGCACGGCACCAGGCTAATGTAATGTTTGTCTTGTAGTCCATGCCAGGTGGGACCAAGGCCATTCCGGCCTAGGCTTAAACATGTAAAATGCCGAACAGAAGTAGGGCCCGGTCTTGAGTGCCAGGCAATACCGACCGGAGTTTTCCGCCACTGAATCACAGAATTCATCACTAAGGCACAGAAGTAGGTCAGGCTATAGCACACAAATCACAGATACTGCAGTTCCGAGTCAGCACAATGCAGATTCGAGGTAGTCGTCTCTCGTTAACTCATTCTACCCCGGACACACCACAGCAAGATAAAGATCGACCATGATAGTTCAAGGGTGATGCCAGAATAGCTTGGCGCCTATGGGCGCCAAGCTATTCAGTCTTGCATCACCCTTGAACTATCATGGTCGACCTGTGGCCTGCGCTACGTTAGACGGTCTTCAAAAGACAACGGCAAAATGTTGGGATTTCGGTGTTGGGGTAGAATGAGTTAACTGCATCGAAGACCCTTGTCTCTTTCAGTGTCTGTCCCAGGAGGGAGGCTAGTGCATCGCGGATCAAGCAAAATGCTCCAATTGTTTCTGCTTTATGTTTCAGTATTGTCAAGGGATGCAATCAAATTCAGAAATTACTTATGCTAAGTTCTAGGGTCAAAATTCTCAAATCAAGTTATTTGAGTTAGGGTTTGCGCCCCGTAAAGACTACATTACATGTAAAACAGGAGACTGGCTTAACCATGATAGTTCAAGGGTGGTTCCAGAATGATACTAGCTTGGTGCTTCTTGGCACCAAGCTGTTCTGACATCACCATTGGAATATAATAGTCGATTTATAGCATGGTCTAGTGTGTCAGAACTGATGGAAAAGTCAGTCAAAGCATCATCGTAGAAAAGGGGGGGAAAACTGAGAAACTGAGAAATAACAAATGCTGCAATTTTGAAGATCATATTTTTGGTTACCAATTTTTAACCCGCCATTCAGCCCTGACGCACTACAGCAGATGACAATTCAAGGGTAGTGCCAGATTAGCTTGGCGCCTGTCGGCGCCAAGCTAATCTGGCACTACCCTTGAATTATGGTCGATCCATCTCCTGCAACAGGTCCATAGTCCCGGCGTTAGATGACGCCTCCAAAATTTGGGACTACGTGCGTCGGGCTGAATGAGTTAAAACAGTGAGCAGCGCACATCGCCAGTTCATCGGCAAATCATATCAATGAACCTTGGCTGGACGTGCTTAGGGTCACGCAAACGTACACACGCCCGACCTACCCCTGTGTGAATGGGTCCCGGCGGACTGAGTAGCCGAGTACTAGCATATACCCGATGTAGATAACCTTTTATCTGGCCTCCGTCTGCCCGATTGTTTCTTGCAGACGTCGTTGTCCCCACCAGAAACACTTAGGCGGTCAGTGATCGAATCATGGAGCGCGTTGGCACGAAAGCGCTGACGCTCTGCTTGGTTGTCCTTTTCAGTTACAGCACCAACTGGCAGAAAAGTTTACCACCATAACGCTAGACAGTAGTAAAAACAGTTTTGAGCAAACACTATTTTTTAAAAGAAAAAAAATATGGTCTTAAGGACAGGTGTTCTCTCAGCGGCTCCAGTGTCACCTGTCATTAAAGACCATCATTTAGGTGGCTACAGCCAGACTGATCTCTCATACTCGCTCAAAACCGACTTCTGCTGTACAACATGAAAGGGGTTTCATTAAACCAATAAGAACTCCGAATTCGCTTAGTGCTTAGGTAAAAGACGATTTCGCTGCAGTGTCAGACATTTGGCTCTGGGGATGAAAGAAGCGTGTTAACCCCCTTGCACACGCAGCCACCGGTACTGTGAACAGCGGCACTTGTGGCTGCATGCGCACTGGTAGTGTTAAGTTAGACTCCTGGCATAAAAGAAGATGATTATATCAGCAAAATTAAAATTGGCTCCCGCTCATTCTTAACACGACCGCTTTTCAGAAGGTGTCATTATAAACTATCCGGGAGTTCATTCGGTTGACACACGATTGCGCCATTACAGGACTTTTATCGCATAAAAGATAGGGCAGCCAAACACCCGGGGTTTTTAATGGAAGGGCAGGTCGAGGTCTTGGAAATAGATTGGCTGCACAAGCACGTCCACGTCAGTTTGACCATGCCGCCTTTTCCAGAATAAAAATAAGTTAATAATTAATTACCTCAGTGAAAATTTGCTTTGCTGGTTCACAAATTGTCACTGTGATAAGTGGAAAATCATTAATTATCACATTTAACCGCAAGGCCCTACTGGAAAATCATTAATTATCACATTTAACCGCAAGGCCCTACAACAGGAGGCGGATCGACCATGATAATTCAAGGGTAGTGCCAGATCAGCTTGGCGCCGGACGGCGTCCAGCTGATCTGGTAATGCCCTTGAATTATCATGGTCGACCCATCTCCTGCAACTGACGCAGTGACGTTCAATGACACATCAATAATGTGGGATATACGGCTGTGGGGATTAAAATCTAACCATTCGCACATTTATTTACGGCCCCTCTTCACATTTTCACTTATAAAAAGTATAACTACAGTTCAAGTTATATTTGTTGTGCCTGAAACGCATGATTTGTCGTTGTTGTGAAAGAGGTTGTAGCAAGTTTCTTCTCCTGATCAAATTCAAACTTGTTAAAAATCCCTTTGGCAGTCGACAGCGCTTCTCGCTGAGGTGATTCCTCCAGAAATCACGACCTGGACAAAACGCGTTACCTACAGCCAAAGGATAAAAACCACTCATCCTTTTGAAATAAGCAGGCAGTGCTTCTTTTTGTGGTTTGTTTTGTTTTGTTATAAATGTTAAACTGACATTACATAATTGTGAACAGCAGAAAACGATTTGAAAATCTGAAAACAGTGTAGTATATAGAGCGACGAGTTTTTACCTTTTTTCTTATGTTGCATACACACACACAAAAAGAGAGAGAAGATAAATCAGTGTTATCTCAAAGAATCAAGTTTCTAGAATGGATGTTTTCGGGTCACTGAAAGACGTGAGAAAGCAAATATATCTCAGTGTTATAACAATTAATCATATGCGCCCAGTCTCTCTCCAAAATAAATAAGTAAGTAAATAATAATAATGATAATAATAATAATGGCAAAACAAGACACCGAGGAAGAACAGACTGGACACGCACATATTGTGGAACAAATGAACAAAGTACTTTCGGAATGTGGTTATCACTATATCAGCCCTAACATTCCATCATAGTGTATATTTGTGTCTGTGTGAACCGAGACAGCAGACAAAAACAAAGAAAAACACTACAACGGAACACCAAGAACAGTATGCACGGCGCATGTCAGTAAATAGCTAGACAGTGTCGGGATACTAATGACAGGCTATTAAGAGACCACAGATTCTCATGATCCCCTGCATCCGCAGGGGCTCATGAGAATCTATGACTCTTTTTAGGGTTAATTTGCTTCGTTCCATATTTTCGTTGAGGAGACCAACTGGGCTAATACTACTGAGACCAGTTTTGGGACACCCCCCCCCCCCCCCACCTCCAGTCCTGCCCCTCCATCCCCTTATATACTCACTCAGCATTTTTTGTTTGTGTTGTGCTGAGTAGGTCAGTGCCTTGACCTTATTTACTAACGCCGAGGGCGACGAACCATACTAGGGTACATTACTGTAAGGAAAAAATCTAGAACGAGTGTGTGAGAGAGCGTGTGTGTGCCAGTGTGCAACACGTACGTTCAACATAGTTGAGGGGCGCCACTGCTGCCCCTTTTGGGTTGTGCCCAAATATGGGAGGAGAGTGCTGGGGGGGGGGGGGTGGAGGGGAAATAGCTGAAACCCCCAGTAGATCCGCCCCTGTCCTAGTTTTTATTTTTCTGTAACATATTAAATAAAAGTGCAAACAGGCCTGTACTCATATGACCCATACGCACTGTACTGTGAACCGTTTCACGAAAATATCCCCTAGACATCTCTTTCAGAATGGAGGTGAACAAAATTCAACTGACCAACTTTGATTCTTGCCACTGTTTTATTGTCAGTCAAACATAGCAAAACACTCAATAACAGACATTTACAAACCGACACACCTCTGCATACATGCATATTTCAATTTGGAAAATAGAATTCACTCAACATCATCGGGTAACAAGGACAGGTGTTGCAGCCCAAGAGACAATGTCCTTTCATCTACAAGAGGCATTGAGTCTTATGAACCCCTGCAACTTCAGCTTGCAAGAGGTAGATTTTCATGATCCCTTGCAGCCGCAGGGGCTCATAAGAATCTATGCCTCTTGCTGTCAGAATCTCAGCATTGTTTACATTTGGAGGCATAAAACCTATAGTGTGGGACTGTATGCCCGCAGGAACAATCTGAGAAGAACAGCAGTAATGACAGCCAAGCTGCAGGTGCTCATGAGAATCTATGACTCTTGCTGTCAGAGATTCAGCTTTGTTTGCATTTGCAGGCAGGAAAAGTACAATCTTGAACTGTATGCACACATACACAGTCTGAGAAACAACCTTGACCCTTGTCATTCGGAATACACCAGTGTGTGAAATAAGTTTGACTAAAATAGTTCAAGGGTAGTGCCAGAATAGCTTGGCGCCTCTAGGCGCCAAGCTATTCTGGCACCACCCTTGAACTAAAGCATTGGTCTATATCCTTATCTGTAAGTCCTATAATGTACCTTGCATATGGCAGTGTACAAATTTGAAGCTTTTAGCCTCAGTATGATATGGGTTAAAGAAAAGCCAAGCTGCAGGTGCTCATGAGAATCTATGCCTCTTGCTGTCAGAGACTCAGCGCTGTTTACATTTGCAGGCAGAAAAGGAAGTCTGGAACAGTATGCACACATACACAGTCTGGGAAACAAGAGTAACTAAAGCCAACTTGAACAAATTGTTACCATTTACTGTACAACTTCAAAAGCAATTTTGCTAACATTTTAGAATTTAAGTTGTTCAGGCCTGTAACTCGAGTACAGCGCATATGACACATGCATAGGCACATGTTGATATACATAATATAATACAGCTTCTGTGAGTCATCCACCACGCGCACAGGACACATACTTAATTAAATGCTCATTTATACGAACTACGGTTTCTGCGAGTCAACCACCACACCACATACACTACTCAATTGAGTGTGTCGTGCACTCTAGGGCTGACTTACAGAAACTGTATTTTCTATATCAATATGTACTCACGAGGCTTCAATAATCACAAGTCATATACAGGTCATGCTGCAAAGCAGTACTGCTCCGTGTCATCCAATTGTCATGATTGACAATGAGACTGACATAAATCGACAACTGAATATCAACAATTATGGCTGGGGCTGTACATGACAACTACTGGTAGCACTACCCAACAAAATCACGCACATTAAAATTTAATTCTGCACACTGAAAATGCCCAAAATGTAATGTTATTTATAAGTATATTTACACAAAGTTGCAAAATTGTGACAGCAACTTTAATGTCAACTGCAAAACTGACAAATAAAGCAAAAATGGAAAGCTCTTGATATAACATCACAAAAGGTTGAGTAAATGTGTGTGTGTGTGTGTGTGTGTGCATACGTGTGTGTGCGTGTAGTTACAATGCAATTTTTAAAAAAATCTTTGGTGATTTTCGTATACTAGAAACACTGTTCGTCTCCCAAGTCTGAAAGCGTGCAAGCCACAGCCCAAGGGAGATAATCATATCAACGCATTGAAGTCGGCTGTACTAGCGTTGGTGCACTGGTGTATGTGTATATATAGAATGAAACAGCAGGGAACAACAAAAGCACCAATACTTTTATTGTCAAAATAGACAGCAGTGATAGTACATTAATGTTTGCTTTACACAAACATGATTTCAAATGTTCACTACACTGTACAAAATGCTGATGATAAAGTTTCAGAATATTATGTGGTGATTTTAAGAATCAGAATATTATGTGGTGATTTTAAGAATAAGTCCTTGTACATGAAAATGAGTATTTCAAACACAGGCAGAGGTTGACTCAGCAATCGTTTTAATTTAGTTTCCCTTAATTTATATATCACGTCCCCCATATAATGAGGATATGAGATCCCAACCACAGTAATAGACATTTGGAAATTAGAAATAGGTCGAAATTGCATATTTCTATAAAAACAGCGGATTAAATGCCCAAACATGCGATACCAAATGTTTGTCTGGGCTTTTAAACACACTGTTTTCATCAAGAAAAAATGATGGGGAGGCCTCTATTTCAAGTCAATGATGAGAGACAAAACCCAGGAAAACTAAATTTAAAGTCAATGCCATCCCAGCCTCTGACTGGGATTTTCAAAACGCATAACCAAGACGAGCAAGAAAACGTGGAGAAAACATCCAGGCCATGCATTTACAACTGTATTTGCCTTTATCTTGTTCTATTCTCTTAATAGGTGTGAAGCACAGGATACCTGTCTACTTAATCTCCTTCTGCATGCAGCCACCACTACTGTTTTCAGTTACTATCAGCTGCATGCTCAAGGAGATTAAATATTTCCAGAGACTACAAAAAAGTTGTGATCAAGCCACCTGGAAGGGAAAAGAAAAACATTTGACTGGTACAGTCGATGAATATCTCCTTGCAAACTTGTCACACTTGAACATGAGTATTTGTTTTTTCAAAATACATTACCGATGGCATTACTATCTGGGAATACACTCTATTGCCTATAGATTTCAGCAAAATTGTGTGTAGCACACAACTGGGGAGGAGACACCGGGGATCCAAGCACTATGACCCCGGGTGGCCTCCCCTTACTACCCTATCCCGGCGAGCACAGGGCGACCTCGTCAGTTTCACTCATAGCTCGACCGGGGACGGTCGAGTTTTTGCCTTTCTCCGTTCTACGGGTTTCAGTGGTTTTTGACTGTGGGCTTGAATTGGAGTCTTCGATTCAGCCCTGGACTCACTACATTCGTGGTTTTTCCTTTGACAATTGGACTCATTGTGACCTGTGCGCCGACCGGTTTTACCGGCTCTGACTTGTGAGTTCACCCTTGGCTTGGCCTTGGGGTTCGACGACGCACGTGACTTGTGCCCGGCTGGTTTGTGCACGGTTGACTTTCTTCGCCGGCGTAGCTGGTTTAGGGCCTTATGGCTTCTTCTGTGTCGAAGACTTGCCGCCGTGCGGGGACTTCCAGTGGCCGGTTGATGCACTCGACTCTTGCTTGCCGTGTTCGGGCTGTGCTTCGGACGGAACGTGTGATGGTGGCGCCGCTTGGACGGAAGACCGGTGTTCGCGCAGGTGGGACTTCTTCAGGCGTGACCGGTCCCCTCGCCCGCTTCGGTCTCCACGGGATCCTCCACGGGTGGACGTACTTCCCTCGGCGCATCGGGCTTTCCGGCCCACAGGTAAGTCCCCTTCTTGTACCGTTACCTCACAGGTTCTCCCTCCCCTCTCCGAGTCTTCGGAGCAGGGTAGGCGAGTTTCGGAGTCACGCTCCCCACGCTCTGCTTCGTTAGCGCGTGGCTTGAGCCCATTTTGGTTCCCACCCCCCGCTCTGCTTCGGGCGAGCGGTCTGGGAGAGATGAGCGTTCGTCGGCCACCCCCGGCTCTAGGTCTCCGGAGCGGGGACGGGTGACGGAACGCAAGCATAAGAAAGAGAGTAAACGTGATAAGAAATGCTCTCGCTCACGCACCGAGGCTTCGGAACGTGACTCGAGACCGTTAGTAATGCTGCCTCCCCGCTCTGTATTTTCCGAACGGGCAAGGCATGCTTCGCTTTCTTCCCCCCCCCCCCCCCCCCCCCCCCCCCCGCCCGCCCCGTCTCGCCTGGGCGGGCCCGGGGTGTGGTTGACTCTCGCCCCCCACGCTCCGAGGAGTCGGAGCGGGGGTCGCGTGCACATAATGGTCCCCTCCCCGCTTCGTTTCGCCTGAGCGGGCTTGGCGTGACCGTAGACTGTCCCCCCCCCCGTCTCGTATCGACCGGACGGGCCCGGTGTGACTTGGACCCTCGCCCCCCCCCCCCCCCCCTCGCTCCGAAGCTTCGGAGCTGGGGCAGCGGGCTCATAAATCGTCCCCTCCCCGCTCCGCCTTTCCTGAGCGGGCTTGGCGTGACCCTAGACTGTCCCCCCCCCGCCTCGTATCGACCAGGCGGGCCCGGTGTGACATCGCGCGTCCTCCACGGTCCGACACATCGGACGGGGGGCCGCGTGCCCGGTATTTGTCCCCTCCCCGCTCCGCCTTTCCTGAGCGGGCTAGGGGAGACTATTGGCGGTCCCCCCCCCCCCCCCCCCCCTCGCACCGGTTCTCCCGGGCGGGCCAGGGGTGACCAGGCCACTTCCTCGGTATTCCGATCGCGGTTTGTCGCTAACGTCGGCTGCCGCGTGCGGATCCCGACTTCGAGGTGGACCGTCGCTTTGCCACGGTCCCTCCGTCGCCGCGGCGCGCCTCTTTGCGTGCGTCGCGGGCGGCTGCGTCTACCTCGCGCGCGGCGGTGCGGCACTCTCGTAGCCGCTCGCCCCTTTCGTCTTTGCCGCGAGAAGATCAGTTTGGAACGGACGTCCTCAGCCTTCATCCGTCGGACTCGGCCTCGGCGATCTTCTTGCAGGACTCGGCGGCGGGTTCTCCTTCCCGCCTTTTTCCGCTGTCGCGTCTGCCGCCGCCTCGTCAGACGTTGCCGGCCCTTCGCTCGGATCACAGTCGGTCCACGCTATGGGTGAGGCTTCAAGGCTTATCGCCAAGTCCCTACCGCCCGACGTCTGTCCGCCTTCGCCTCCTCCGAAGAGACAGGCTTCGGCCATGGTCGACGCGCAGAGGCAAGTCCAGCGCCGCAAGTCCCTCCCGCAAGCCGGCTTCCGGGACCTCACCGATGCTTCTCCGCCCAGCTGCGTAACGACGCTTTCGGCGACACGGGATACTTTACCGCCGCTCGATCGCCGGTGGAAATCAACTTAAGCTTCCGCCAGGCCTAGTACGCTGGACACTCCCAAGCCTTCGCCTTACCTTTTCCAGCGGTGGATGTGGCGGCCTTACTACAGGCGGGCGGCCGCAGGCTCGTCCAGAACTCGTGGCCTCGGCCTCTCGACAGGATCGCCTCCTTAGCGCGGAACTCGCTGGCGTGCTCGGGTTTGAAACTGGCTACCCAGGCAGCACTGCAGTGCCTACAGGATACGTGGGACCTGGAGGCTCAGTCCCCGCTTCGTGACGTGCAGTCCATCCTGATAGCGGCCAACCGGTCCGCCTACCATTCTTCCGCCACCGCCAGGGCAGCGGCTGCCAAATGCGACCTCTGGAGGAGGGATACCCTTTTGCGCCTCTGCTCGGACCTTCCCTTGTCAGTGAAGACCCAGCTCCGTCACGCCCCCTTAGGGGGTCCTCAGCTGTTCGGCGACACTTGGCACACCTTTAAGAAATCTCCCAAGGACTTGTGGCCCAAGCCTGCATCTAACCCAGCCTCGACCCGCTTTCGCGCCCCCCGCACGGCGGGGGTCGTGCCCAGCGGTCTTTCAGGCCCTCCTTCTCTACAGTCAGATCTTCACGAGGTCGGGCCCGTCCATTCCAGGCTACTCAGGCCGGCCCCGCCCCTCGCCCTTCTTGGCCCCGCGGTGCCCGTAGATCGGGCCGCGGTCGGGCTCTTTGACTCGCCCCCGCCTCCGCCCCCGCCTCATTAATCGGGCCTCCCGTCGGCGGGCGGCTGTCGCTCTTCAGCGATCTTGGAGATCGCTGTTCCCGGACGACCCCTGGATTCTTTCCACCGTTACCGCAGGCCTGCAACTTTCGTTCCTGTCGCCTCCGCCTCTTCGCTGAGCACCCATGTGGACCCAGGAACCGCTCGACGGCACACAGGCGGACGCTCTGCACGGGGAAGTGGCGACCCTCCTCACCAAAGCGGCGACAGAGGTGGTTTTGCGGCAGGACTCTCCGGCGTTCTACAGCCGACTCTTCTAGCTCCCAAACCAGGCGGCAAGTGGCGTCCAGTTATCGACTTATCAGCTTGGCCTCGATTCAGGATGCTTGGCCCCTCGATTCAGGATGGAGACGGCCAGGACTCTCCGTGCGGCCCTCCGGCCGATGGACTTTGCGATCAGCCTCGATCTGTCAGACGCCTATCTGCACGTCCCGATTCATCCGTCGTTCGCCGGTACCTTCGGTTTGACTTGGGGGGATCGTCTACCAGTTCTGCGCCCTTCCTTTCGGCCTCAACATCAGTCCGTGGGTGTTTACAAGACTGCTCGACGCCGTGATAGCCAATTTCCGTCAGCGCTCCTTGAGCCCGGCCTCCAATTACTTGGACGACCTTCTACTGCGCAACTTGGTCTCCGCAGCCCTCCAGACGGACAGGGATGCCCTGCTTTCCCTTCTGCGTCGTCTAGGTTTCCTACTCATTGGGGAAATCCGTTCTTCTCCCTCTCGACGGTTTCTACATCGGGGGATGAAATTCCTGACCGACCTCAACCTTGCCCGCCTGCCTCTGGCCAGGCGACAGAAGATAGTCGACTTAGCGACTTCGATGGGGATGGGATCCTCCTTCACCGCCAGGGTCTGGCTTCAACTCCTGGGCCTCCTCAGGGCGGCTGCGGACCTGCTTCCCTTGGGCAGACTTTATGCTCGGCCTCTCCAGCTACGTCTCCTTCACTGGCGACCCTCGGGCGCTCTGTTGGATCTAGTACCTGTCACGCCTCGGGCTCGTCCTCACCTCGAGAGGTGGGCGGACCTCGCTTGGCTGGCTTCGGGGGTGCCCTACACTCCCCGCCGCCTCGGTGGTCTCTCTGTACAGAGGCGAGCCAGGCCGGCTGGGGCGCGCACCTGTTACCGGATTTCTCTCGGCCTCGGGCGTTGGCTTCGGGAGCTGTTCGGGAATCACGTCAACTGGCTGGAGCTGAAGGCAGTTGGATTGGCATTCGACGTTGGCAGGAGACCTTGGCCAATCAGGACGTCCTCGTGCTCTCCGACAACTCGACGGTGGTGGCTTACATACAGAATCAGGGTGGCACTCACTCGCCCTCCCTTTGCATTCTTCGGTGCCACCTTCGCCTCTGGTGCAGGGATCGAGGCATTGGCCTACGAGCCCGCCACATCCCTGGCCACCTCAACGTGAAGGCGGACGCCCTGTCTCGTCGCGGACAGTTGCTCCACACGGAGCGGTCCCTACGCCCGGATATTTTTCGCCTGCTCTGCTCTCACTGGGAAACGCCGCTAGTGGATCTGTTTGCCACCAGATGAAGCAGCCAGCTCCCGGTCTACGTCTCGCCAGTCCTGGATCCACTCGCGTGGGCAGTGGACGCGCTCCCCATTCCTTGGGTCGGCCGGATTGCTTACGCCTACCCCCCGGCAGTCCTCGTTCCGAAGGTACTGCGGAAGCTTCTGGGATGCTCGGCGGTCCTCCTGCTGGTGGCCCCCTTCAACTGGACCAAGAGCTGGACCACGGACCTCCTCGCGCTTGCGACGGACCCTCCTCTGGAGCTTCCTACCCCTTCCACGATGCTCAAGCAGCCCCGTCAGCGGCTTTTCCATCCGTGCCCCGTACGCCTCCGCCTACACGCTTGGAGGTTGTCCGGCACGCCCGCGCCGCTAGAGGTTCTCGGATGCAGCAGTGGCGGCAATTGCAGCAGCCCGCAGACTCTCTACAAGGAAGGTGTACGAAGGCACGTGGAGGGTCTTTCAGACCTGGTGCACCTCCCATGGGCACCCTCCCACTAACCTAGCCTCCCACCAACTGGCGGAGCTCTTCCTGTGGCTCTTCGACGACCGGGGCTTAGCCCCGGTCGCCATCAAGGGCTACCGCGCTACGTTCGCGGACATCTACCGTCACCGGTGTCTTCCGGACCCAGGCGCCTGCAAGGATCTGTCGAATTTCTGGCTCACTTTGAACTCCGACGTCCGGTTTCACGTTCCCTAGTACCCCGGTGGGATCTTGCCTGGGTACTGACGTGGTTCAATACGGACCGGTTGAGCCCCTCCCCTTGGCTCGGTTCTCAGACTTGACCCGGAAAACCTGTTTCCTTCTGGCTCTCGTTACAGCGTCCCGAGTCAGCGAGCTTCACGCGCTCTCGATGCTCCCAGCCTGGTTGCGGTTCGTTCCGACGGCTCTGCGCAGAGGCTCTCCGATCCGTCCTTCCTGGCCAAGAACCGCCGCCCGCGGCGGCTCCTCAGGTGCTAACGATACGGCCCCTCTGTGGAGCGGACCTCTCCCCTGGATCGCGGCAACAGGACCCAGTGCGGGCGCTAAAGATTTACCTGCGCCGCTCTCAGCCGCAGCGCCGGGGGCGCTCGCGCCTCTTCTTACCTTGTCCGCGGGCAGACGCCACATCTCGGCCCAGATCGTGTCATCCTGGCTGCGGTGGGTGATTAGGTCAGACTACCTAGACCTCTCCCCACGCGGCGCTGAGCCTTTACAAATCCGGGCGCATGAAGTGAGAGCAGTAGCCACCAGTCTAGCCCTGGACCGCAACTGCTCGGTCAAAGATATTTTGGCAGCGGGTGGCTGGCGCTCAGACTCCACTTTCGCACGCTTCTACCTTAAGAGACCTATCCGGCTGACGTGACTCCCTGGCACGGGTGGGCGACATCTCCGCGGCCCAGCACTCCCTCCGAGCACTGCTGGCGTCTTAGGCACATCATAGCTGAAATCGTCGGGAGTTCTCTCTCGAGGGGGCCGGCGGAGTGGTTGGGTTGTGGTTAGATACGGCACCCTCCGCCTGTTCGCCATTCTCCCAGATAGTAATGCCATCGGTAATGTATTTTGAAAAAACAAATGAATTTTTTTTCTAAAATGTATTTTTTTGAAAAATACTTACCGATGGCATTACTCGAATGGCCCTCCCGCCTGCCCCGCTTGCCTCTTGTGGCTATGTGTGAAACTGACGAGGTCGCCCTGTGCTCGCCGGGATAGGGTAGTAAGGGGAGGCCACCCGGGGTCATAGTGCTTGGATCCCCGGTGTCTCCTCCCCAGTTGTGTGCTACACACAATTTTGCTGAAATCTATAGGCAATAGAGTGTATTCCCAGATAGTAATGCCATCGGTAAGTATTTTTCAAAAAAATACATTTTAGAAAAAAAATTCATATTTTAGGTATCTTTACACATACAGGTACATGTGTACCTAATAACATCAGGCGGTGTTTCACTCTTGTTCAATACATGCTGTCACAAAATGTTGCTTGGCAGTTGAAAAATAATACAAACACTTCACAAGTCAGTCTGCTAAAATGTCAGCCTGAGATAAAAATGCAGTCTCCACACACACTGGTTGTCTCCCTCAATTTGCTACTGCTGGTCATTAATTGATGGAAGCAACCAGTGTGGAGCCCACAGTGAGCAAGCAGTGAAAACTGGGTGCTACTTTCTTTGTTGATCACCTTATCTCTTTGAAGTCTTTCACATTCAGAGCCAGATGTCTCAGTTTACTATGTAGAAGCATGTGCAAAACAATATGAACAGGTCACACTACACAGTTGGATATATATAATACTGTTTCAAAATCAAACTCCTGAAAAGTATTCACTTGCCTTCAAATATGTCCCACTACAGAATAGCCCATTTACTCAAAATAAAAGAGAGTAGCTGAGATCACACACAACCCACAGGCCAGGCAAAAACAAAAAACTGCTCTAAAATGTTCAATCTGATTTTGAAACAGTGCTAAACCCAATGTTAAGTCGGATTAGCTTGGCAACTGCAGGCACCAAGCTAATCAGACAATATCCTTGCGCTATCTCAGTAAATCCACAACTTTTCATTGGCACTGAAAGTGGAGGAGTTAAACTCAGACAGACATCAAACAAATACAAAAGTCCCTCTAATTCTACAAGCACCGGTGATCATCTATTTGAATTTCCTCCACTCACGGATTTCATCTGAGACTCGATGACAAGTTTTCCTTCTCCATACATCTGGCCAATCAGTACCTGCACAGAAAACAACCATGCTGAGGCAAATATTTTACAACTCCCATGTGTTTGCAACCACCAGTACAGTAAACTTTACCAGTTTCTGTGTGTCCAAACTGCTGTTAAAGTTCACTAGGTGTGTTGAGAAAGCATTTATATAACAAACACAAGTGGTGCTGAAATGTGTCTTCATATTTATGCGTAATGGTACTTTACGTTAACCCGTTCAGTGCCAGCTGATGCTGACTGGGTTTCTGTAACTTTTGTTGATTCAACATCAAAGAACCCTAGCTGTCCAAAATTCAAAATAGTGTCAGCAAGAGGTATAGATCCCCATAAGCCCCCACAATTTGGGAAGGGGGGGGGGGGGGGCGTCATGAGGACCTATATAGTATATCTTGCAGTTTGGTGGTGTTCAAACACGTTAGAGGCATGCTGAGTATTTTACTTCCTGTTATCCACACTACTGTGTGAAATTACAGTATACCATTATTTATCAAATTCACCTGTCTCTGAATCATTTTGAGATTCTCCTCTCCCTCCTTGAGAAGTTCCTGAACTCTGGCCGAATCATTGGTCGTCTTGTTATTGCGAAACTCATATTTCACTTTGGCGAGTGTGTACATCCTGAAAATATAAAAAGGTAATGCCTATGCAGAAAATAATGCACTGAAGAACAAATAAGAATGACTATGCAGAAAACATACATTGAAACACGATTCGAATGGCCAGGCAAAACACGTAATGTCAAGCAAAGTGAATAACTACGCGGAACAGATTCATGCAGACACCCCGCAGCTGATGAGTTTTCCACATCTGCTTTGAACATAGGCACGAAATAACCTAAGGAGAAAGCAAACGTATAGATAGGCCTACCAAACATTATTACGCACACATGTGCAAGGATTTCTGCTTAGGGATGACCATAAACGGATCATGCACAGCACAGGACAAGAGAGCCCATGAACGTGAATAAAAAATAATGCAGTCTTGATACGAAAAGTGTATGAACGCGCACCTGAAATTGTAATCTGTAAATTTTCTTCCTTCTCGCAGAAGTTTCTTGTAAAGAGAAAGGACTTGCAACCTTGTGGAAGTCATCATGCGGCGTCCGCAGGTTACATCACTCAATTTTTGGGTTGTCGCAAATAAAATATTTATGAGACATTTGACATTTACAACCCTCTTCATTTTTTTATGTAGAAATTAATGAATATTGTAACTACTTGTGACATAATCTATGATTGTCTCATCTGTTTAAAACATTGATACATTTAGCACGACAACAATTCCGTTTATGTAATCATGGCGGCGCCCTTGACCCAATCTTGTGAAAAAACCTGTTTTCTTACATAATGATTTCGTGTTTCTAACGGATTCTAGGGTTTTCATTGTATGATAGTTCTGAATTAGCATGCTGCCTTGTTCTGCATCTCATTTTTCAAGATGACATTCAGGTAAAGTTACATGTGTTGCTTTATTTTCTTTCAGAGAACCCCGATTTGATCAAGGCTGTTGCATTTCTTGACGTGTGCATGTCAGTTGTCACACAAGTGCATTATATCTCATTCTTCTCGATTGTACCGTAGACGTCCAATTCAGTGTATGCATATGGTATTAACCCCTTCACTGCTGAGTAAAAAGTGAACATGATCCAATTGCAAGAAACATAGATCCTCATGAGCCCCCGCAACTGCGATGGTTCATAAGGATCTATGCCTCTTGTTGAGACCAGTTTGTATCCATGTTTCTTGGACGGTTTTTGCTTTTGTTGGTTGAATGAACCAAGATTCAAAAACAAAAATGTACGTACAGTGTAGGTATGGGTCTCGGGGGAAGTTTCCCGCATTGCCTAGGAGCGTGGGTGCGTCATCCGCCATCTTAAGAGGATAGGATAAGCTTCAGATAGTTTAACGAAGATTAATATTAAGTTCTTAACGTCAATTAACATCATAGGATGGAGGTGTTTTTAGCAGCATGCACACATGTTACTGCCTTCAACCCCTTACACTCCTGGATTGAGGGAGGCAAAATGTTTTCTGCTTGTGTTCAACTTGACCTACTCTACTGTGTACCTTCAAACATGTTTCAAATTCAATTTCAGGCTGAAAAAGGTGATCAAGGTATCATGTGCATGCATCCTTAGACTGCAGCCAGTGAGATGTATTGCAAGTCAGACATCTGGAAAACCTAATCCAGCTGTAGCTGTGCTTGGTGACTCGGTGACAGTGGACAAAGCTACCCACCCCACGGACAGCTGCACCAATGTTACACCCAACATCTTGGCAAAGGTAGTATCCTTGATGCTGATAAAAAAGCTTCGTTACTTTGTACACATGTTATAGTCATTTTTTCTTTATGATCTGCTTAGCATAATGATCAAGTTCATGCTGGTCTATGATTTTGGACCATTTGGCTTGAATTACTGACTGGCATAATTGTTCATAGGATACTACATTGCACACTGTAAAGATAGGTTGACCACACTAGCTGAAAGGTAGTGCCTGATTTGTAATTGTTGTCTTTACATATATATATTGTGTACCAAGCTGTTCAGTCATTACTGGTACCTTTGAGCTATCACAATCAAATTATTTTACAATTGTGTGCTTGAAGTTGAACAATGCTTATGTCATGTGTATGACATTCATGAGTGAAAAGTTAAACAGTGTGAATGTAGAACTGATTATGGTTCACTAGATGTTGTTCCAAAGAGAAACTCAGAAAGTTAGTTTATGTTTGAGCCCTGAGGTCAAAATTCCAACTTTTGCAAGACATTTTTATGATTGTATATTTCAGGAGATAGAGTGACCATTATAGATTCAAGAATAGTGTGGTGCCAGCATGACGCCATGCTTGAAGTGTCATGGTTGATCAGTATCTTGTTGTACAAGTTGTAGTATTTCAGGCCTGATTGAGTTATGATTATCTTTTCAATTGTCTGAAAATTAGGTTGGGCAGAATCTGCACCAGAAGCACAATCATCCCCTGCATCTCATCCGCAAACGCATTGAGAACTTCTTCTACCACCACTATGTTAATCGGCGAGGGAACCCCATCTTCTCCATTTATGACTCGCTCAGCCCTGTCGTGACTCCAGAACAGAACTTTGACAGTCTGCTGGTGCCGGAAAACCACGTCAGTCGAGCCCTCTCGGAGAGTTATTACATCAACTCGGAGTACATGCTTCGAGCCCACACATCTGCACATCAGAGGGATTTGATCAAGAGTGGGCTGGACGCATTTCTGGTGATCGGTGATGTGTATCGAAGAGACGAGGTTAACGCCACACACTACCCTGTCTTTCATCAGGTGGAGGGTGTCCGTCTTTTCACCCAGCATGATGTAAGTTGACACATTGTACCCTGAAGTCTAACGTCCCAAATTTTGGAGAAAAATTCTCTTTCAAGAATTCAAGACTATGTGCTAGATCTGGAGAATGGTCGACAATGGTAGTTCAAGCGTGGTGCTAGAATACCTTGGCACCTGGAGGTGCCAAGCTATTTTGGCACCACCCTTAAATGATGATTGACAATCCATAGTTTGTTGCAAGGCTCAGCGGATTAAGATGTAGACAGATATTTGTTAAAGTAATTAGATATTTGTTAAAATGAATAGGTTCTAACTTCTGCTTGCACAACAGTTGCTTGTTCTGTAAGCCAATCTCACCCTACACACTTTTCACACTAGGTGCTTTTCGTTCCCTATTCCACCATCCATCACGGTGAAAAGGTAGTTGTCACACCAGGGAGGAAGGTTCGAGATCACACAGAATTGTTGCATTTTTCTGATTGATTTGTTTTCTCAAAACACATTACCGATGACATGACTGTCAGGAAATAGTCTACTTGCTTACCAATTTTAGCCTAAGACCCAAAGGGTCCCCCCAGGAGGCTCTCGGGGATCCCTAACAGGGACGAGAGTAGCCTCCCCTGCCCATCCGGTCACGTGCCCGGTGGTGTCTCCTTTAGCCAGTTGTCTACTTCGCTGTTAGCATTCGGACGCTTTTACCTGAGCCTCTGACCCTTGGAAAGACTGTGTACGGTTCGACCGTCCCTTACCGGCCTGCCTTCGCCTAGCCTCTCGTCTACTGCTTCTGGCGTGGCCTGCGTCTTCTCTGTTAGCCCTCGTCTGTGCCTCGTGCACTTGGCTGGCCCTGGAACCTTCTAGGCTTCCGTCGCGCGGTGGTTGTGCTTCGTCACCCTGCCATTCCGCCATGGACAGGTAAAGTCTCGGCCGTTTCCTACATCTCGCCTGGCTGGGCCGGACGTCGGGCTTCGCTCGAGCTACTGTTGTTTTCTCTCCGCATTTCACGGTGAGTTTCAAGTGTTTCTTGATTTCGAAGCTTTAAATGGCGGGGTTCGTTACCCGCCGCCGGTCGCCTTTCATGTTTGGGTATGGGTTGCAGTTACCAAGTGCGCCTCTCCCCAGTACGGCGACTTCCAGTGACCTACTCAGCCCTGAAAATGGCGAGTAATTTACTCGCCATGGCGAGTGGATTTTTTATTTGGCGAGTAAAAAAAAAAACTCACTCGCCAAATGCGAGTCAGTGCGCTCGTGCGTTTTTCAATCCAACGGCTAACCGCCAGCCGAACACCAGGTACGCCGGCGCGTGACCTGACCGCACCGTGAGTCGCCTACATCACTTTGCGGCAGTAGCCGAACACGTCACTCGAACTGTGCGTACCATAACAGTGGTCGGTGACAGTCGTTCTATTTTTAGTGATGAATTGGTTCGTTTAGCGGCTCGCTCAGTCGCGGCTGCGTTCAGAATCGACCCGACGCCGGCGTCCGTGCGAGTGTAACAGGGCGGGCAAACTGTTAGTTTATGTGTGGTGTCAGCATGTTATTACAAAGTGCGCGCTACATGTTGAACGCGTTACTTGCTGTGACGTCACCGTACATACTATTATGGGATACGGCATCGTGCGTTTCGCTTTCGATCTAGAACGAAGTTGTACATGGCGGAGAAAAAGCAAAGGAAGAGCTGGAATGCTTCGGATTCTTTAATCCGGCACCGTCTGATCTTGATAATCGCTAAGAAGAAAGTTGCACTTCGACATCGCCATCTCCATCGACAAGCGACAGTACCAGAAATGCTACCCCTGGGCCGTGTGTGGCACCGCCGCTACGACACAGTTTTCAGAGTCCATGGCTGTGCTGAGTGTATTTCCATGGCTAAAGCTCGACGGGCACTCGAATGGTATGCGCAATGTGCACTGAGGCAAACTCAAAAAGCAAGTCCAGAAATTTGAACAGAAATAAGTTTGTCAGTTTTTTTTTAATCGTGGTCGATCCATCTTCTGGTACACAGTTATTAGGCAAACATTGGAGAAACACGTCTCAGTTCTGAGTGGTTAAACGGGTTGAAACTAACTTTGAAGTACATCAGTTTACACACACACACACACAGCACACACACACAAACACACACACACAGAGTTTAGACAAGTCACACTTCGGTTGTCAATCTGTCGCGTTCAGCAGAAAACGCTATATTCTCTGTTACAATACATTATCAAACGATCATACAAATAAATAAATAGAGATCTTTTTTTCTGTGTTTGAGAGAGCTAAGGAGACCGGCTTTTGCGCGATAGCTCACCAGTTAAAGAATCAGATCATGGAAAGGACACACACACACTGTCACAACACATTTAAAGAGGAGAGAGCGAAATGAGATAATTTATTTTAATGATTGATTGATTGTACATTGTTTATCGTCCCGACAGCAACAAGGCTTTCTCAGGACGTGCCTGCACTGCTTGTGAAAAAAAAAAAGAAACAGAATATTGAATGTATGTCGCCAGCCGGTCCAATACGTTAAATAAACCTACACCATGGGGCCTAAATAAAGCTAGACCATTTAGCAACACACATCCAATATCAAGAGCTACAGGCAGTGCAGACAGTTGGGAGAGTTTTAAAAAGAGAAATACAGGTGAATGGACCAAGGGTAGACAGAAACACATGCCCCAGAAAAAACACACCCTGTCTGTGGGGCTGACCAGGGTGACCCTGGGAACTAAAATGTAGTTAATCCCACCCAAGTCCCCCAGGGCAGACCCGGGTGTGGATAATTTATTTTAAGGAACATACAGATGATGCAGTTTTTCTTAAATAAATCTGCGGACCCTCTATAATGCTAGGATGGGGGTCTGTGTACCCTCTAAAATTTATACCTGGGGGTCTACAGACCCTTTAACCTGTTGTGCAAACAGAAGCCCAGCTCTACTTAAAAATATAAATAAATAAAAAATCCCACCACAGTTCACATGGGGATTTTGTCAGTTATTTCTCCACTTGATACTATCAAAAGCCTGAAGTCAGGACATAAACATTAACTTGCCGACTTGGTTATGATTGTCTGTTCAAATATTTGTTTTCAATGCCTCTGGGCAGAAAACACTCTCTAACAATGGGCGTCAAACACTTGTGGTACATTATATTGTTGAGTTGGGGGGCTATTTTCAGTAGTAAAATTTTCAGTTTTGGCTAGTAACATTTTCAGTTTGGCTAGTAAAACTTGCAAGTCACTAGCCAAATGCCGGTGGGCAAAATTTTAGACTTTCAGGGCTGCTACTGTCCGGTACTTTGTGCTTCGTCACTCGGCCGTTCCGCCATGGAAAGGTAAAGTCTCGGCCGCTTCCTATGTCTCGCCTGGCTGGGCCGGACGTCGGGCTTCGCTCGAGCTACTGTTGTTTTCTCTTTGCATTTCACTGTCAGTTTCGCGTGTTCTTAAATTTCGAAGCTTTAAATGGCGGCGTTGTTACCCGCCGCCGGTCGCCTTTCATGTTTGGGTTTGGGTTGCAGTTACCAAGTGCGCCTCTCCCCAGTACGGCGACTTCCAGTGACCTAGTGTCCGGTGCTTTGTGCTTCGTCACTCTGCCGTTCCGCCATGAAAAGGTAAAGTCTCGGCCGCTTCCTACGTCTCGCCCTGCGGGGCCGGACGTCGTGATTGGCTCGGACTTCTGTTTGTTTTCTCTCCGCATTTCACGGTGAGTTTCGCTCGTTACTTACTTCGGAGCTTTAACTGGCGGCGTTAGTTGCCCGCCGCCCGTCACCTTTCATGTATAGGTATGTGTTGCAGTACCAAGTGTTCATCTGCCCAGGACGGCGACTTCCAGTGGCCTGGTGTCGACCGGGTGCCGCCTGCTCCTCTGTCATCAGCTGCGCTGGCTGCCCCTCTTGACTGGAGGTTCTTGGTCTCTACTCTGGTTTCCACCGCAGAGCGACCCGCGACTTTCCGCCTTCCTTGGGACCTCCCGCGGCACGGTGGGATTGTTCAAGCTCCCCTCGGACTTGGGATACCCCACACCTCACGTCCCTGGTAAGTTTGTAGCTTATTCGTAGACACGTTAAGCCCGCTGACTCCTCCGGCGAGTCGCCAAGCCGGCTACGTGCCCCCCTCCTTTAAAAAGGAGCCCCGGGCACCGCGACCTTGTCGCCTTTAGTTCACGCGTCGGCCTTTGGCCAAACCTCAAGCCCGCTGACTCTCCGGCGAGTCGCCAAGCCGGCTACGTGCCCCCCTCCTTGAGCCCCGGGCACTGCGACCCTTGTCGCTAATTAGTTTAAGCGTCGGCCTTCGGCCCTTCTTCTAAGCCCGCTGACTCCTCCGGCGAGTCGCCTATCCGGATACGTGCCCCCCTCCTTGAGCCCCGGGCACCGCGACCTTGTCGCCTGTTACATACAAAAAAAAAGAAGTTGACGCTTGGCCTCGCGGCCCCTCCTGAGCCCGCTGACTCATCCGGCGAGTCGCCAAGCCAGCTACATGCCCCCCTCCTTGAGCCCCGGGCACCGTGACCTTTGTCGCTAATTAGCTTATGCGTTGGCCTTCGGCCCTTCTTCTAAGCCCGCTGACTCCTCCGGCGAGTCGCCAAGCCGGCTACGTGCCCCCCTCCTTGAGCCCCGGGCACCGCGACTTTGTCGCTAACTAGTCTACGCGTCGGCCTTCGGACCTGCTCAGCCCGCTGACTCCTCCGGCGAGTCGCCAAGCCGGCTACGTGCCCCCCTCCTTGAGCCCTGGGCACTGCGACCTTGTCGCCTATTGTAGATGCGTTGGCCTCTCGGCCCCTCATAAGCCTGCGGACTCCTCCGGCGAGTCGCCGAGCCGCTATGTGCCCCCGCCTTGAGCCCTGGGCACCGCGACCTTGTCGCCAATTAGTTCACGCGTCGGCCTTCGGCGCCAGCCTTAAGTCCGCTGACTCCTATGGCGAGTCGTCTAGCCGACTATGTGCCCCCCTCCTTGAGCCGGGCACCGCGACCTTGTCGCCTTCGTTCTCGCTTCGGCACTTCGGCCTCAGTCTCTGGGCCCGCTGACTCCTACGGCGAGCCGCCAAGCCGCTTGTGCCCCCTCCTTGAGCCCCGGGCACCGCGACCCTTATCGCCTGTTGGTACCCTAGTCGGCCTTATGGCCCTCCTTCCAACCCGCTGACTCCTCTGTCGAGTCCCCCAGCCAGCTACGTGCCCCCTCCTGGAACCTCGCGCTCTGCGTCTGGTTCGTCCTTCACGTACCTCGGGACTTCGGGCCGTTTCCCCTGGCGCCTATGGCCTTTCCACGTTTTCACCAGTTCTCGTCTGTTCACCGAAGTGAAGCTACGTCGCGCTCTGTTAGCACTCGGATGGGTGCCCCTTGGGGTACACCCAGTGCAGTGGGGATCGACGTCTTCGCCCTCGTCGCCTGGATAGTTGCGGCGCCCGACGTTCGTCGCCCGCCCGCTCGACTCCCTCCGGTGTCCCTGTCGACCTCCGCCTTGTGCTCGGCGCTGTCGTTCTCCTCGGGACATCCTCTTCCCCGCTCCCTGCACCCTTCGCCTCCAGCGTCTCCCCGACCCTCTCCGGTGGATGACTCGGCGTCCTGCATTCGCCGCTGGCCTGCTGGCGTCCTAGCCTTCGGCTCCCCGGTTCGCTGGCCACTCGCTCCCCTTCGTGCTCGCTGCCTCTGGTGGTTCCGCCGGCGCTTGTGCTTGCGGCAACCCTTCCCAGCTCTAGCGGATCTTCTGCGTGGCTTCGAACCCTCCGCCCCTTGCCTTCCTTCATTCGTGGCAGCCTGGCTCCTTCCTGACCATCTCCCCTGATGCGACGTTGCAGCTCTACCGTGCTCCTGTGGGTACCCGCGTCTTTCGGCCCTGCCTGGCAGTCTCTGAAGGAACCCTTCTAGGCCTGTGGGCCCAGCGCCACCCTTGTGGATTGAGTTCCCGCCCCTTCGGACCAAGGCCCTCGCCCTTCGAGCGCAGGTCTCCGCTCTTCCTGGGGAAGTTGCGATGCTGCTCGTCGCTCGGCACGGCTCCCCCGCCTCGGACCCTTCACGTTGCCTTCAGCCCTTGGTCGTCGTCGCCAGCCTGGACCTACCCGTTGCTTCTATGCGTCCCCATGCCTCCCGCCCCCGCCGTTGTCTTCGCTTGCCGTTGACGGGACTGTTTCCAGCTCGGCCTCTCCGGTGTGGTCTCCCCCTCAGCCCTGGGTCCTTGCGTGGATCGTGGATGCCTTGGTTGCCCGAGACCTTCGATCTTCCGCCAGCCGTTCTCCTCCTTGGTCGACCTGCTTCTGCAGTATCAGTCAGTGGTCCCTCTTCGTAGGGCAGGGAGGCTCTCCTCCTCCGGTTTGCTCGCCTGGTCGCCCTGGTCAGCGCCAACAGTCCGACCTCTCGCCCTCTCGCCACTTGTTCACCTGGGGATGGATTTGGTGACCGACCGCAACTTGGTGCGTCTTCCCGAGCCTCGGATCCAGTTGTCACACCAGGGAGGAAGGTTCGAGGTCACACAGAATTGTTGCATTTTTCTGATTGATTTGTTTCCTCAAAACACATTACCGATGACATGACTGTCAGGAAATAGTCTACTTGCTTACCAATTTTAGCCTAAGACCCAAAGACCAGCATCACCCTTGAACTATCATGGTCGATTCATATCTTGCTGTGATGTGTCTGGGGTAGAATGAGTTAACTCATTCAGCCCTGACGCACTACAGCAGGAGATGGGTCGACCATGATAGATCTTGCACTACCCTTGAATTGTCATAGTTGATCCATCTCCTGCAACAGGTGCATAGTTAGATGACGCCTCCACACGTGATCGGATGGGCAGGGAAGGCTACTCTCGTCCCTGTTAGGGATCCCCGAGAGCCTCCTGGGGGGACCCTTTGGGTCTTAGGCTAAAATTGGTAAGCAAGTAGACTATTTCCTGACAGTCATGCCATCGGTAAGTATTTTTCGAAAAAAAACATTTTAGAGAAAAATTAACTTTTAATGATTGATTTTCTCTTTCGCACGACAAATGATAAACAAAGCCGTACACAAACCAACCCACTACTCAGTCAATTCATACATGCACCTGTAATACAATGAATTAAACGCATACACTTAAGCATTCACACAGAGTTTGAAGCACTAATCATATTTCATACACTCATTGTTCCTTCAAGTGCAATGTTTCATCTCATTGTCTGCTGAAAACTGTCTACTGCTTAAGCTGATTTTTAGTTCCTCGAAGGTATTTAAACAGTCTGATTACATCCTACCGTGAATTGAAGATGAATATGAGTTGTTGCCGTCGCTGCTCGTTGACCTACGTCACTTGTTGAATAAGCAGACTGTCTCTCATGGTGGCCCGTTGTTTCAGTTCTCCTGCTTACCCATTGAATGTGCCTGGAATATCTGAGGCAATTCTCCTGCACAGCTGGATAACTTCTCCCGTATGCCTAGGTTGACTCTTCATCCCGCCTCTCCCACCCGGGTCTGCCCTGGGGGACTTGGGTGGGGTTAACTACCTTTTAGCTCCCAAGGTCACCCTGGTCAGCCCCACAGGGTGGGTTTTCCCCTCTATTATGGGGCATGTGTTTCTGTCTACCCTTGGTCCATCCAACCGTACTTTCCTTTTTTAAACTCTCCCTACTGTCTGCGCTGCCTGTAGCTCTTGATATTGGATGTGTGTTACTAAATGGTCTTAGGTTTATTTAGTGTATTAGACTGGCTGGTGACATACATTCAATATTCTGTTTAGTTTCTTTTTTCACAAGCAGTGCAGGCACGTCCTGAGAAAGTCTTGTTGCTGTCAGGACGTTAAGCGATCTTCAACCCGCCTTGGGCAATTCTCATCACACCTGGAGTGACTCTCATCACACCTGGAGTAACTCTCATCACACCTGGAGTAACTCTCATCACACCTGGAGTGCATCCAATGATATGTGAATTGTTTATCCCGTTGACTAATTTTGTGCCTGTCCGCTGCCCACCATGGCTGTTGACAAGGTCACCGGTTTGTCAGTTCCGTCACTTTGTAGTTCTCCAAATACACACCCTTTCCTACACTAGCACTATGAGCATTCTGCTCCTCCCTCATCTATTCAATCAATAGATCACTGCGCAGCATCACCTACTGCCTCGACTTCCTACAAAACTAATTTCTGTGTAAGAGCAAAATCTCTTGTGTGCTGATGTGTCTGCATATCAGCGATGACACATACCGTCCGTCAAAACAAATATCCTACGTCAAATGTTTTTGACGTCGCCTAAAAAGCACGTGTCATCATCTCAACACAAAACATAAAACGGAACTTCTATGCATAAATAATGATTAAAATAAATTGTCACAGTAGACACAGTCTTCAAAGTGTTGTAGTAAATGGCCAGCAAGGAAGTCTCATACACATGAGTACAGTTTCTGGGTTTCATTTTCTTTGCTCTTCCACACGTGGTTGTCTGCTGTAGATCATCTGCTATTGCTGTAAATTCAATGTGCTGTTTTAGAAGTTACTTTTCTTTATTTAGAGATCTGATAAGAGCAATGTGGCAGAATATCGCTGTAGGTGACATTGGGTTAATATGACAATCATTTGACATTTGTACAGGGTCTGTAATCTTGGTCAACAAAAGGCATAGTTCACATGAGACACTGCAGCTGCAAGTGAATCTGTGAGTGTAACTCTTTGCAGATGGAAACTGCTGGATGAAGGAATGTAAAGTTTTTGAGCCGATATGATGATGTCAGCAAGAAGCATAGATTCTCATGAGCCCTGTTCATGCAGGGGCTTTTGTCAATCTATGTCTCTTGCAGATAAAATGAGCTTGATGTATAATTTTGTTTAGCTGATGTGATGGTGTCAGTCTTGGTTAGCAAAAGGTGTAGATTCTCATGAGACCCTTCAACTGCAGGAACTCTTGAGAATATGTCATGCAAATGTATAGGTCTGTGCTTGGCTGGTGTGATAGCTTTGACTGGTTGTGTTAGCAGTTGTTCCAGAAGGTGCGAGACCCATCACACCTGGGCATCTTCGAGGTGGATGGGAAACGGATGCCAGACAAGCAGGAGGAACACAGCATGGAGGCTGCCAAGCTCCTGGAACACAATCTGAAAACAACGCTTGTGAACCTCACCAAACACATCTTTGGAAAAGGTGTCTGAGGGATGAGCAGTGCTTTAGATACTATGATTTATGCAAGGATATATACAGTAAATTTCAGATAACCAAATGCCATGGGACTAGAATTGTTTTATTAGTTTTATCTGAAGTTATCATTATAACAAGCAAAGTAATTGTCAAAGAAAAGATGTAACCTCAGGCATCTGAAGATGTTTGGTATAAATGCTACTTTTATATCTGATCTTGTTAGATATATGCAGAGTCAGTTGTAAATGGTTTTTGTTAAATCTCCTGCCTCCACATGCCCACAACAGTCGGTTACAATGTGACTGTATGTTGGTATGTGTGTTACTTTTGTTATAGATTTGATCTTGTTATGTATACAAGTATTTACTTTTGTGCTTACTTTTTCTTGGGGGTTAATGGGTTAATGTTTTTCAGTAAGGAGAATGTTTTTTCTTTGACCAGTTTAGTGCCGAAAAAAAAATGACTACCACACAGCTGCAAGAGGTATAGATCTTCATGAGCCCCTGCAGATTTCGGGGCTCATGAGGGTCCATGCCTCTTGGTGACACCACTTTGAATCTTTATTCCTGGGACAACCAGGGTCTTTTGGCATTGAATTAACAAAGATTGCAGAAACACAGTCTGCATAAACTGGTACTTAACGGGTTAAATTTAAAGAAATTAAAAAAAAACACCAGGAGGGTTGATGTAAGTTCCCAGGCCCTGTGTAGCTCCATCGATCGATGCTTACTTTCTGATGTGCTTTTTCAGCTATCGAGACACGGTGGGTGGACGCTTACTTCCCCTTCACTCACCCGTCATGGGAGCTGGAGGTTCAGTACAAGGGGGACTGGCTGGAGGTGCTTGGCTGTGGCGTCATCGAGCAGAAACTTCTGCACTCAGGTGGATACATCCGTCTGTGCATTATAATCATATGCACTTTTGACCCCTTCACTGGCAGTAGACTTAAAATGATGTCTTTAACCCTTTTAGCACCAAGGTCCCATTTCTCAAATTTTGTGTGTTGCCTGTGTACCATTTGCAGGGGATGGATTGACCATGATAATTCAGGGGTAGTGCCAGATTAGCTTGGCACCTGAAGGCGCCAAGCTAATCTGGCACTACCCTTGAATTATTATGGTCAATCAATCTCCTGCTGTAGGGACTCGGTGCTAAATGGGTTAAATGAAGGGCAAATGCAACACTGAATAATCCCATGAACCCAAGTATCACAGATATGTACAGGGTCAGCAAGAAGCTAAGAACCTCGTGAGCCCCCATATGAGGTTCTTTACATCTTGCAGTTGGGTGGTGGTGTCATTTTTCCTAGCAGTGAAGGGGTTAACCCTTTTAGCACCAGATCCCTACAGCAGGAGATGGCTTGACCATGATAATTCAAGGGTAGTGCCAGATTAGCTTGGTGCCTGAAGGCGCCAAGCTAACCTGGCACTACCCTTGAATTATCATAGTCAAGCCATCTCCTGCAACTGGTACATAGTGGTTAGGCAACACCCTCAAAAATGGGACCTTGGGGCTAAAAGGGTTAAATAGGCCCAAATTTGTGCTGGTCTGTGATTTTGGACTATACAGCAGAACAATCTAAAATCAACTTCATGGTCAGTTCTGGTATTGTACAAATATTTTTGTATTTCTGACTATATATTATAAGTGGTATTTGTCAGTTCTAACCAGTATCTTCTACAGGTTACTACTTTCCTTTCCTTTTCCAGTATTTGCAGTAAAAGCCTGTATGATTCATCTCAGTTCATTCCACTGTGTTTTTGTTTGATTGGTTTGTGTCTTATTTTCTCCAGCGGGTAGCGGTAACCAGGTGGGCTGGGCATTTGGTCTGGGACTGGAGCGACTGGCCATGAAGTTGTTCTCCATTCCTGATATTCGCCTCTTCTGGAGTAATGATTCTGGATTCCTGTCCCAGTTTGACGTAGATGACCTTGACAAGCCCATCACGTACAAAGTCAGTGTTTGTTACGTTTGTGGTTGTGTTTATCTTTTGAGAGCATGTGTGTGTTGATTATTGGAAAGATCTGATATTCATTTGAGTTATTTTGGATAAGAAATACGTACCTTTTTGGTAGGATTCATTTTCTTTTGCACAGAGAATTGCGATCGATTTCTGTTGTATAGCTAAAATGACTTGTCTTTTCGTTACATTTTTGCTGTAGTCCGACCTCGTTTGACCTAGAACGTTCTGGACAAGGCGTGATTATTCTAATGACCTCAAATATGACGTCAAAGTTGTTGGTTACATTTTGCAACATTTTATCGAATGCGTCTAGATGGTAGTGGAAATTTGTAGTCGGATATAGAGTGTTCTTTTTCTTGAATATTAATAAGTTTTGGTTACGTTTTCTTTTCTGATTGGTTGAGTTTTGTGAATTTGCTGGATTGTTCTGGAAATCTGTATAGTATAAAAGACGATGTTAGGAAATATGTGTGTACATTGATTGAGAGATGCAGTGTGTCAAAAGTGTTGATGTATTGTAGAGGAGACAGTGTATCAGTGTTGGTGCATTTGTGGCTGTATTGTGCGGAGATTGCATCGCTGCAATAAAATATTGTTGGAACTGTTACTCCAGTGTGGTCTACAACCTTGTGCCACGTGTGACGAGTTGCAGCTGAGTGAAGTTTCTTTACAAGAACCATACGTGCATGCGTCTGGTGTGATTGCATCATACTACGATACAACTACCACGTAACAGTGTTGTGTACAGTTTAATCTCCTTGTGCGTGCAGCTGCTGGTACTATTAACAGTACAGATGGCTCAATGTAGTGGGGGGTTAATGCATTATCTCTCTCCACCCCCCCCCCCCCCCCACCCCCACCACCTTCCCTGTAAATGCAGCCACCAGCACTGTAAGCAGGTAGTGTATGGTAGGTAACATACTGAGCCCCAAAGTGGAAATTTTCAAAGTTGGAAATTTTCTCTCTGATAATTTTTTACGGTACAGTTGAGGAGCCAAATCAACCGCATTAGTTCAAGGGTGGTGCCAGAATAGCTTGGCGCCTAGAGGCGCCAAGCTATTCTGACACCACCCTTGAAACAGCGTGGTTGATCCATACCCCTATTGCAGTGTGTCAATGCTGAACAGGTTGACAGGGTGAACTTTGCAGAATGTAATTCCCCCTCTGTCCCTTCCAACTTTCACACCTTTCACTAATCTGTCCAAAACAATTCCCGTAATTTACTGTAACGATGAGTGTGTTCTTTGAAATTTATCACACCTCTGCAATACCTCCCCTTGGCTAACAAATTTGTGGGTTTTCGTGGGGAGATTCACATGCAGAAATTATTGATCAGCATTTTCAATGTAAAATATAACAAAACACTTAACCCATTCTCCATTGACTGTGACAGACGCCTGAATAGCCATACCACCCTTGCATGATCACAGTCAGTTTTGTCCACAGAACTAAAACAGGACAACAGTACATTTGGTAATGTGGACTTCGGGTCTCGGTATCTCAATCCATTCATCCCCGACAACAGCAGCAGGAAAGGAATTGACAATCATAGTTCAAGTGTGGTGCCAGAATGGCTTCGTGTCTGTAGGCACCACCTAGTCTGTAGCTGTTCTGGCACCACCCTTGAACTAACATGGTTGATATGCCTCCTGAACTGCGAGGCACTCGTCAGTGTGTTCTTCATCTTCTTCTTCCATAGAGCGATCAAAATCAACAGACTGATTACTGTGTTGCTATTATGGGGTTTGTGTACACACACACACACCCTCAAAAAAAAGAGGAGAGAAATAAAGACGGAAGTGTGCATGGAGGGGTGTGGGGGGGGGGGGGGGGGGGGGGGGGTTGGTTGTTGGTTTCCCTCTACCATTGGAGTCTCTGTTAAGCAGCAGTGTTGCTTTGTACCTTTTGGTTGCTTGCTTCTGACATGATAGACTATGAAAAAAACAAAATTTAAAGGGGGGGGGGGGGGGGGGGGTGGAGGTGGAGTTGGTTTCCCTCTACCATTGGAGTCTCTGTTAAGCAGCAGTGTTCTCCTTTGTACCTTTCGGTTGTTTGCTTCTGACATGATAAGACTCTATTTTTAAAAAAAAATTAAATACATATTTTGGTTTGACTCTCATTCCAGCCGGTCAGCATTTTCCCTCAGTGCACCAACGACATTTCCTTCTGGCTTCCATCTTCCTCTCAGTCGACCTTCACTCCCAATGACTTTTATGACCTTGTGCGAAATATCGGCGCTGACCTGGTGGAACAAGTGTACCTTTTCGATGAGTTTTTGCACCCAAAAAAACAACGCGTCAGTCACTGTTACCGCATCATCTACCGGCACATGGAACGAACTTTGACCCAGGAGGAGGTCAACGTGATTCACCGGAAAATCGAAGTGGAGGCAACCAAGCTTCTGGGGGTGGAGATTCGGTGAAGTGGATGCAGTGATTTAACGGCGGTGAAAGTAAAGTGATTCGGTGGATGCCTTCTGCTTTGTGAAAAATTTGTGTGCTGGTCTGTGATTGTGCACATTACGGCTCTGAAGACCAGACCAGCACACATACGATGGTTATTTGACCCAGAAAAAGAAGGGTTGTGTCAAAGTTGTTCAATGTACTTTACATGCATGGAGGAAGAGGGGGGGGGGGGTGCAAGGGTGGTTGCGTTTCTTGTTTTGCTTTGTTTTTGTTTTGCTGAGGTTGTTTGTAGGGGGTTGTGGGAACAGGTGGGGGAGTTGAGGGTGCCAGGCTGGGACAAACAGTGGTCAAAAGAAAGGGATATGGGTGAACGCTTTGTTTCCTCATAAACATTACCGATGCCATTACTACAAGGAACCGTCTCGTAGCTTACATAATTTTAGCCTATAGGGCCAAGGGAGGCAATCTAGGGGCGCCGTGACCCATTACCCCGAGTAGCCTCCTGTCCCACCCCATACGGGTAACTGCCCTGTGCAGGCACGCCAGTTTATTCTCTTAGCTTACAGAGTACAGACGTGTGTTAGCCAGCTGCAGTGTTTAGCCTACGGCTGTGTATGGTTCTGTACTGGTTGTACCTTCGAGTTAGAGACTTGGTTCCCGGCTGTGTATTAGTAGCCTTGCCTCGGGGCCCTTGGACTGTTGTTACTTATGTGCTTCTTCTTCTGGTGTTCTGCATCGGTTGTACCTTCGACTTAGAGACTTGTTCCCAGCTGTGTGTTGTGCCGGGCCTCGGAGCCCTTAAACTGTTGTTCCTTGGGTGCTTCTTCTTCTGGTGCCCTCTGACAAGTTCTCGTGTTGCCGGACTTCTGGGACTTACATTGCGGACTCGGCGCCCTTGCACGATGTGTGCGGCCCTTGGCCCCTCGGTGGCGCCCCCTCCTTCTAAGAGATCGTGTCAGGTTCTCCTCCTCCTGTAGACATTTCTTTTAAAGACATGTGACATTTTAGCCTGACATTTTTAAGCTATATTTACATCTTGTCTTTTAGTCTGGCTGACCAGATTTTTACCCATCACGCCGTAAGATGGCCTTAGTCGCCTGCTCGGCATTAAACCCAAATAACTAACTAACTAACCCCTTGCGCACCAGCTCACTCGAGCCTGGCCTGCAGCGAGTTCGCTCGCTCCGCTTTGCGGAACACAAGCATCACAAGGAGAGAAGTAAACCACGCGTGTCCCGACGCCGGACCTTCGGTTCGTCTTGCTGCCCATGACAGGCGACCCCTGGAACGCGACAGACCGGACACAGCATCTGGACCTTGGATGCCGGGTCACGCGAACGGAGCCCTCGCCGACGCGTTTCTTCTTGGACTGCGGCGCCAGCAGCCCTTCGGCTCCTCGTTCCCGGACCTCCAGCGTCTTCGCCCGCCCAGCTCTTCGGTCGCTTTCCGCCATTCTCACTCCCCTCGCCCGGTGTCCCGGGCTGCTTCGGGCTCGCGCACTCCTCAACCTCGTCCTTGGACTCCCCCACAGGCCTCGGAGGATCGTTCCGGCAGTCATCGCGCTTCCCACTCGGTGGCCTCTTCCATCGTCCGCCCTTCCCCTCTCCTGCTTTTTGGCCTGGACCGTTCCCTCTCCCTCCCTGGCGGGGTTCCTCCCGCCGCCCCCTTTCCCCCTCCCCATCACGCCTTCGGCAACGCTCTCACTGCTCCTCCCCCCGTGGACGCTCGCCCCACCAGACTTGCCATTCCCGCTCGCGCCATCGCAGTCGCTCTCCTCGGACTCGCTCTTCGTCGCGGCGGAGCCCGCCGCCTTGCCCCCTCAGCGCCGTCCTTCCATGCGGCTGAGGATGATGGCGCCCTCAGCATCTCCGTGGAGGATTCCCCTTCAGCGCTCCTTAGCCGTTCAGCCTCCCCACAAAGAAAGACAAAAAGCACGCTCGCTCGCCGAAGGCTCCTTCGTCGCCTACGCTTTGGACGACTAGCGCGGAGACCCTGTGCACCCTGGATGAGGCCGCGTGCCTGCTCGCTTTGACTTTTCCCCCGTAAGCCTGCCCCCCTCCCCCCCCCCCCCCCCCCCCCCGCCCCCCCAAGAGGAAGCTCTCGGCCTTTGTGGATGCAGATCGGCTGACTAAAAGGTTCAAGTCCTTGCCGCAACCTCCTGGGTTCCAAGGTCTTCGTGACGCCTTCTCCGCTCTCCTACAGCAGGGCTCCGGCTCCGACGCGGTCTTCTTCTTTTCTGATGCCCGTTGGCCAGCTGACTTGGATATCACCTTTCAGCAGAGTTGGTACGCCGGACACTCGCAGAGCTTCGCTACCAACCTCCCAGCGGTGGACCCGTCGGCACAGCTACAAGCAGGTGGACTTCGCGCCGTTATGTCCCACCCGGTCTTGAACGGACAGCGACCCTTATCCGCAATGCCCTCGCCTGTGCTGGATTTCTCGACTTAGTCACGCAAGCTGTTGTCTCTCGAGGGCAGGAGGCCTGGCACCCATCGTTCACACCGCTGTTAGGGGACATCCTCGCCTTAGCCCTGGCCACCCGGGTGGCTTACCACGCTTCTGTCAACACCATGGCCGCGATTGCGACCTGCGACGCTGGGATGCCGTTCTTTTCCCCTGCTCCAACCTTCCACCATTCCTACGGATGCAGCTGCGACTGGCCCCTATCGGCGAACCACTCTGCTTCATTCCTGGCAGGTGGTGCAGGACGGGAACAGGGACCTCTGGCCCACCCACTCCATCTCCAACCGGTTTCAAGCCGCCCACTAGGCCGTGCATCTCGCCCTGTGGACTGTTAGACCCTCCTCTTGCCCGCCCTCCAGGCGTGGCTGCCCGCCCTGCCGCCGGAAGTCCCCACCTGCCCTCCATCCCCGGCCGCCTCCTGCGTCGCAGCATTGTGCGGACTTCCGTCCCTTCGCACCAGCGCAGGCACCCACTCCATGAGGAGAGATCGGCGTGCTGTTGCAGGACACCACAGAGGTGGTAACGCGTCACGTCTCCCCAGCCTTCTACAGCCGCCTCCTTCTGGTCCCCAAGCCCGGAGGCAAGTGGCGCCCTATCTTGACCTCTCAGCACTGAACAGGTTCATCTCCACGCCAACCTTCCGCATGGAGATCGCCAGAGCCCTGCGGTCCTCAGTGCAACCCATGGACTTCGCGGTTGGCCAGGACCTTCACTTGCTTCCAGCTTGTGCCCGTTCACCCAGCATCCAGACGCCTTCGGCACTTCGCCTTTGGCGGCGTAGTCTACCAGTTTCGGGCTCTTCCTTTCGGCCTCAACGTCAGCCCCTGGGCTTTCACCCGTGTCATGGACGGCGTCGTCACCAAGGTCAGACAGACGTCCCCGAGCCCAACTTCGAATGCCTCGACGATCTGCACCTGTGCAACCATCGGTGGCCACCTTGGAGAAGGACTGAGACGCCTTGTGGGACCTTCTCAACAGGCTCGGCTTTTTTGTCAATGTGGGCAAGTCGGACCTTGCCCTGTCCCGCCGCTTCGTTCACTTGAGCATGGAGTTCCAGACCGACCTCAACCTGGTGAGACTACCGGAACCACGGATACGGAAGTTGGCGAGCCTGACTCGGCTAGTGTTTCAACAGGAGTTGGTCTCCGCCACAGTGTGGTTGCAGCGTCTGGGCCTGATGAATATGGCAGCGGACCTACTCCCCCTGGCCGTCTCTACTCTTGTCCGCTTCAACTGCCCCTACTTCTTCACTGGCGACTCGGCTGGCGACATCGAGACTCGAGTACCAGTGCTTCCGATGCCCCTCCTGCAACTCCTCCGTTGGGCGGATCCCGAATGGCTCATGACCGGAGTGCCTCTCCACTCTCCACCCCCTCCACCCCCCCCCCCCCCCCCCCCCCCCCCCCCAGTTGTCCCTCTGCGTCAACGCCAGCCACGCCGGCTGGGGCGCGCAACTGCTGCCGACATTCTCCACAGCTTCCGGCAGCTGGACCACGGACCTCGCGGACTAGCATATCAACTGGTTGGAGCTGCACACGGATTGGCAAGCCTTCCTCGCCTGGGAAACGACTCTCGGGTGCCAGGAACTGCTCGTCCTTTCCTACAGCTCTGCTGTGGTCTCCTACGCCCAGAAGCAGGGCGGGACTCACTCCCCCACCCTCTGCATTCTTCTCTACCAGCTCCTCCTGTGGTGCGAAGATCGGAACATCTTTCGGATGCTCTGTATGGCGTGGGAGACTCCTCTGGTCGACCTCTTCGCGACAAGGTGGAACCGCCAGCTGTCCCTATTCGTCTCACCCATTCCGGGCCCCCTAGCCTGGGCAGTCGATGCGCTCTCCATCTCCTGGAAAGGTCTCATCGCGTATGCCTACCCTTCCACAGTGCTGGTCCCCTAGGTCCTGCACAAGCTCAAGGGATGCAATGCGATTCTGCTGCTAGTGGCCCCGTTTTGCTGGACCAAGTCTGGGACCTCCGACCTTCTGATCCTCGCCACCCCCCCCCCCCCCCCCCCCTCCACCCCCCTGTGGCTTCCCACACCATGCTTGATGCTCAAGCAACCACGGCATGCGCTATACCATCCGTGCCCCGAGCAACTCCTACACACGCTTCTCAAGTGCAGCAGTGGAAGCTATCGCTGGAGGCCGCAGACAGCGAAGGAACGTGGCGAGTCCTGGAGTCTTGGTGCGACGACCAACACCTCTCTCCTACCGATCTGACATCCCCCCAGCTGGCTGAGTTCTTCCTCTGGCCTTTCGCCGAGCGGCACTTGATGCCGATCACCATCAGGGGCTACCTCACCATGATTGCCGACTCGTCCTGACACTTGGGCCACTTGGACCCCGGCAGGTGCAAAGACCTCGCTGACCTCATGGCCCACTTCAGTATACAGTGGCCGGCCCTCCGCTCCCTGAAATCCCGCACTGGGACTTACTTGGGTACTCACCTGGCTTATCTTGAAACGTTTTGAACCGCTTCCCCTAGCGACGTTGGCCGACGTAATGCGGAAGACCTGCTTCTTCTCACCCTTGCCACGGCCTCCAGAGTGAATGAGCTGCACGCGCCTTCGGTGCACCCCTCCTGCTGCAGTTCAGGACGGACGGATATGTGCAGCTACTGATGGACCCGGCCTTCCTGGCCAAGACGCAGTCCCATCGACCGCCCCCCAGGTGATCACAGTACGGCCGCTGAAGGGGATAAGCCTGAACCGGGAGGTCTGACAACAGGACCCAGTGAGACCCTTACGCGTGTACCTGTGCCGAACCAAGCTGCTCTGCAGGTGACGCTCCCGCCTCTTTCTCCCTCTGTCCCCAGGTAGATCCGTTCTGGCTCTGATGGGTGATACGCTCTGCCTTCCAGGACCTCGGCCCCAACGCTGCCAGCGGCTACACATCAGGGCGCATGAGGTCTGAGCCATGGCTGCAAGCGTCACCTTTGACCGCAACTGTGCCGTCAGAGACATTGTGGCAGCTGTGGGTTGGCGAACAGAGTCAACCTTCACCTGATTCTACCTCCGAAACCTGGCTGGCCAGCAAGACAACCTGGCCCTGGTGGGGGACATTGCGGCGGCGCAACACTCCCTCCCGGCGCCCTCGGTGCCGTTGGTAAACCCTTAGCTAAAATTATCGGGAGTTTGCTCTGGGGAGGGCAGGTCTAGCTAGCTTGGTTGGGTCACAAGTTTGTACATGGCACCCACCTCCTTTTCGCTATTCTTCCTTGTAGTAATGGCATCGGTAATGTTTTTGAGGAAACAAATGAATTTTTCCCTCAAATGTATTTTTTCGAAAAATAATTACCGATGCCATTACTCGGACGGCCCTCCCACCTGCTCCGCTTGCTGCTAGTCAGCTAAGCGAACAAACTGGTGTGTCTGCACAGGGCAGTTACCCGTATGGGGTGGGACGGGAAGCTACTCGGGGTACTGGGTCACTGCGCCCCTAGGTTGCCTCCCTTGGCCTTATAGGCACACATCGTAAGTTTTTGGCTAAAATTATGTAAGCTAAGAGACGGTTCCTTGTAGTCATGGCATCGGTAAGTATTTTTCGAAAAATACATTTTTGAAAAAAATTCATTTATGTGTGTGTGGATGGTGGACCAGGGTGCTTAGTTAAGGGAGTAGACATCAGAAGGAGGTAAAATTTGCATGTGTTGCAACAAAAGAGTGGATTAAAAGCCTGGACAAGATAGACAAGATGGCGGCCATGCAACACCTCCTGGCCGCCCGCTCCAGCAGAAATGGTCGCCACCGACAGAATTCTAGCCATTGGTACCTTCGTTTGATATACGATGTCAGGCCCTGCAATGCTGCATCATGACCGGTATTTCTTTTTGATGACTTTTGTAAATTTGATGTGTTGTGACTGTTAATTGGATTTCACATTTTTCTCCGCTGTGCCGCTATGCTGGGAGTTATACACGCTGATTCTTGTTGTACCAAGTGGATTTCAGAAGAACAGCGCGTGCTATGCTGTGGCAATACACCCAACGTGCTTTCTCCCCTTTCATCATTTCTCTCAGGAGTGGCTCTTCCGGCACGCCACGCTCAACATCACGGCCTGTGCTAGCCTAGTGCACTCAACGAAGCCAGTACCAGCAAGCGTCAGGCCCCACATTCCAGCCGAATGATGTAATGACAGACACCTCCCAGACGCAGTGACTGTGTTTCTTACTGAACAGCCGCGTTTTTAGAAACCATCGGACTGCTTTCACGTTAATAATGTAGTTCTACTACGTTTGTTTTTAAAATGAATATGAAGTTATATACTAGTTAAGTTCAGTATAATTAAGGTGGTGACTGTTTATGCCTGAGCGACTGTCTAAACACCGGCGCTGTACTATGGCGGCGACGGGCCCCAGGTGCTGTTTGACCGTTGTTCAGTTTTATGTTGCCTAGATCGGAGATCATCTGCGTATCGACGCGGGTATTTTGTTTCTGTTGTTAACTTGTTTTATGTACTAGTTTTAGCCAAGTAGGAACTTAATAAAGAACATTATAATAGTGTGTTCAGGGGACATAGGGCTGTCTTAGCATTCTGTTTTTGTCAGGGAGGTTCGGGTCGGGATGAGGCCACTGGCGCTGGCCATTAGATGCCTTGGCGACGGGCTTCACCCGTCCGAGTCATTGTCCATTGTGTAGCTCTGTTATTGTAATTTGTGGAATGAGCGAGTGAGTGAATGTAAGCAGCACCTGTGGTGGCAAAAATGTGAATTTCCCCATGAGGGATTAATAAAGTATTATTGTATTGTATTGTATTGGATAAGTAATATCGCATGTTTGTTCAGGCTTTTAAAGTACCATTACGCATTTATCTGAAGACACATTGTCAACACACTTAATGTACTTTAACAGCAGTTTGGACACACATCAAAAGCACGCTTAATCGCACTTATTTATTCTGCGCTGCTGTTAGCGTGTCGGTATATTTTTTGCTGTTTCTCGCACTGATAGTGTTGTATTTCTAGAACAGAGTGGAGTCATTGTCAGGTAATTTGATATAAGGACGACGTGTTCTGAACTGGACTGCTTTGTGTCTAAATGAACCATAACTAGACCTGTGTATAGTGTTTCATAACCATCTGTTACAGAAGTGTATCTTTGAACAGTTACCGCGGTAGTGGGCCTTCAATCCACTGTTTGGGTTGAGACATGCAAAATTTAGACGTACTGCTGATTTCAGAAATTTTCAGATGGACAGGATTTTCAATCCAGATAGTTTTTGTTACATGTAAATTGTAATGGCAAGATACGTCTTTTGCACGTTTAACTCATTCAGCCCTGACACACCTCAGCAAGTCATGGATCGAGCATGATAGTTCAAGGGTGGTGCCAGAATAGTTTGGCGCCCGCAGGCACCAAGCTATTCTGGCACCACCCTTGAACTATCATGCTTTATCTGTCTCTAGAATTGTAATGCAGTCCTTCAGAGGGCAGCTTCAAAATTTGGGGATTTCGGTCCTGGGGCAGAATGTGTTAATGGTATTATGATCTGACGCCATATTAGATAATAATAATAATAATAAAGGTTCTTGTATAGAACAAAATCTTTTTGTGACAAAAACTCATTGTGTGCCCTAACACACACATTCAAACATGACGTAGACGAGTTTTCAACTGAGCCTTAAACTGAGAGAGAGAGAGTAGGGAGATTTCGCAGGCTGGCAGGCAGCGAGTTCCAAACTGAAGGTGCAATGAAGTCGAATGAGCGTTCACCAACAGTTTTCAAGTTAAGTTTAGGAGCCTTTAAACATTTCTCACTGGAAGACCGCAGAGATCTTTGCTTTGAAACATAGACAATACCACTAAGCTGCCGCAGTTGACCTGTCTCCTGCAGAGCTGCTGTTATTTTGCAAAAGCCAGTGTATGAATGCCCATTTGTGATGAAAGTAAGATTTACATTGCTACACTGTGTGACCTTTGAAAAAAGGGTCACACAGGCTTTTGGCAGAAATGGTCTTGAAATGACTCTAAACAGATAAAAAATATCCTACACAATATTTGCAAAATGTCGGCTTTACTAATCTACTTTAGCCTGTGTTGCCAATGGCAACACTGGCTAAAGAACGCTAGAAAAGCCGCCGTTCAATGTATATAGTGTTGGATGTTTTTTTCATCATAAACACAGAAGTTACTGAAACAAACTACACAGCTGCTGCAGAATTGTGTACATATTAATACTGATTGGTGCTACATATTGTAGCCAGCTATATTTTTCTGCAATCTGCCTTGTCATTTGAAAGATACCTGGGCTACTGCTGTTATTAATGATGTACAAAGTGTCAAACTGCAAAATACAGTGAAATAAATCTAAGAAAGTCAGATGGCTTGTGTTGCGCGTGCATGTGTGTGTGTGTGTGTTTAAACACAGCTTTTTCATCAGAGGATTGCAATATATACGTTTTGCATTCTCAGAGTGTGTGACAGCCAATACCATACGAAGAGAGAAACAAACAAACAAATTCAAATCATTCTGCTTGGTGGGCAACTTTAGGTTTCGCTATTACACGCATTTGCCGTTTATCTGACATATCCGGCATTAGAGTATTTATATGTCCAAACACATAGCCATCATGAAAGGCTTGGATACAGTGCTTAGCAAAACAATGAACCTCGCGAATGGGAACGAAAGATTACAAACTACTGGTAGAACGGTCTCTGCGTTTTCACAAGCTTTAACCCCTTCACCGCCGAGAAAAACGGAGCACGATCCAACTGCAAGAGACACAGATCCTCATGAGCCCACGCAATTGCGGGGGCTCATGAAGATCTATGCCTCTTGCTGTGGCCAATTTGCGAGTTTTTGGGACGGTTTAGGCTTTTGGTCGTTGAATGAACAAAGGTTTCAGAAGGGGTTAACTCATTCGAGACGTGCTGCATCCGGATACGCGGCATGAGGCCGCGTATGCGGTTGCACCACGTCTGGAATGAGTGCGTACCATTCAGCCCTAGTTAACACACTACGATGCTGCCGATAATTATTTGGCAAACGCCAGTGGGTTTTTTTTTATAATAATTTTTTTTTTTTTTTTAAAGCCAGATTTTCCTTGCTAATTGCTACAGAATGAAATTTTCGCTTTATTTTTTTATTTTTTAAATAGACACACTGGCGTTTTGTATAACGACAACGGCTCCCCCATGATTGTGTATGCGTGGTTGCAGAATATCCTAATGTCCGTTGCCGCTAAGCTTTTTTGGTCCGACCGTCGAACTATCACGGTCGAACTACCTCCTGAACTGCAGTGTAGTCTTCAGAGGGAAGCTAGCTCCCCAATTTCCACTGTTAACCCCTTTCCTGCCAGTGATCACGAATTGCGCGTCCGAAACGACGACACGCTGACCGACATCCAAGTGAAGAATGCAGATGTAAATTGGACCCCAAAAAAAATAGCCACGAACATCATAGGACTAACAAGAGATATAAATCCTCATGAGCCCCCGCGAATGCGGGGGCTGATGAGGGTTTATGTCTCTTGCACTAAGCTGGATCGCGTTTGCCTTGCCCCGGTAGTTAAGGGGTTAAATAACAGCATGCAAGATGCGCTCGTTGCTAGGAGAGTGTCAAACACGCGAGCACCTTTGCCTTATCAGGAAAACGTACAAGAGCGTATTGGCGGTGAGTTTTAACTCATTATGGACATTTTGAGGCCGGATATCGTTACCAAACGTCCACCCCCCCCCCCCCCCCCACCCCGCCCCTCCCTCCGGCCCCCCCCCCCCCCCCCCCCCCCGCCAACCCAGAAATAAAATCACCGAAAAAATAGCCCCGTCGACCGCGTGCCGCACCACCCCCCCCCCCCACCCCCCCCCCCACCCCCTCCACCCCCTTACTCCTGCCAACCCCTGCCTTTTCCCCTCCACACACACACACATACGCACAAAAGCCTCACAGTGGGTTCAACTACCTACCATTTCATGTGAAAATGGGTTCCCATATTTCTATTTATTCTAGGGCTCTGGAATTGATGCGAATGTTTAGAACTCACCTTATAACTAAGCTCTATAACTTAAAATAAAATAGACATTTTCTAGAAACAGAGCCACTAGATGCAGAAAAAATGGGTTTCTACCAATAAAGTGGGTGTCTCTCACACAAAAACTGGCATTACAGTCAAAATGGGTGTTTCACAACATTAGGCGTCTGTAATAAGGTCAAGTGCATGGAATACTTTTTTTTTTCAGATTCATTTTTTTGTTTTGGTTTTTTTTTTCAACTTAATGTGTATGTATGCATTAACATTCTTAACATTGTATGGTGAAAAATTGAATGAACACTGGCCTGTAACCTTTCGATTATGATTTTTACAGAGGAAATCTTTTAAACATTGCTACGTTTTGTCCTTCTGAAGCAAAACAGTTTATCATGGCATTTATGTGAGAATTCTGGAAATTAAACGAATTTTTAAAAAAAATGTACTCTGCAGTTTGAGACAAACAGCAACAGAGCATTTTGAATATTAACCCTTATCATTCGGAATACACCAGTGTGTGCAACAAGTGTGACTAAAATAGTCCAAAGGGTAGTGGCAGAATAGCTTGGCGCCAAGCTATTGTGGCACCACCCTTGAACTAATAATGCCATTGGTCTATGTCCTCATCAGTAAGTTCTGTAATGTAGCTTGCATAGAATTATGGCAGTGAACAAATTTGAAGCTTTTAGCCTCAGTATGATGCGGGTCAAAAAGTGTGGAAAAATATGAACGATAGAAAAAGACCCAGACGAAGAAACTAACACTTAACTTATTCTATCCCAGACACACCACAGCAAAATAAAGATCCACCATGATAGTTCAAGGGTGATGCCAGAATAGCTTGGCGCCTTTGGACGCCAAGCTATTCTGGCATCACCCTTGAACGATCATGGTGGATCTGTGGCCTGCACTGCAACGCAGTCTTCAGAAGACGACTTCAACATTTGGGGATTCCGGTCTTGGGGTAGAATGAGTTAAAATGACAAAACAGAACACTGACATTAATTAATGAACGGACAACATAGGAAATCAATCACTTGAAATTTCAGCCTTTATTAATCACATCAAAGGTGCATGCATATAAAAACACAGTAATTGTTTGTAAACACTTCAAATCAAACAATCAAGAGCAGTCAAACCTTTTTCTGCCAACTTTGTGATGAGGAAAACTAGTTCTTGCCCAAGTTCGGCACATAAAGGGTTTCCGCGACTTATGTGCCTCTATTCATAAAATGGAGAGAGAAATATAATACTGAGTTCTAGCAAGTGCGACAATAAAGTTTAGCCGAGTTGGTATACCTCGTCCAGTGCCTAGGTTAAATGCACCAGCGGTGCCAATGTTGCTATATTGGCACCAGACCGGTCGCTCGGACCGGTCTGGTGCACCCAATCGGTTTAGAGCCTGTGCTTTCTGCACCTGTAATGGGCAACCTCGGAGAAAGAATCACGTGAGCATCGTTTGTCTGCTGCAAAATAACATGAATAAAGAATAAACCCTTTCCCATATATGCAATCCAGCAATTATGCGTCCATCCTTATGCTAGCACCACAAAACTTTACGCGATTTGGCAGATTTGAAAAATAGCTTTTTTAAATCCTCAATGGAGGTGATTTTTGCGACATCTGCGTTGTTTGCGGCAGAAAGCACCGTCAAAGTTGAAGTTCGAGAAATGAGCACACTACATGTAAATAGACTTGATTCAGTGGTGTTGGGCATGACTCAAGCCTCCGCCATCTCAACACAAAACTGGCGTGTTTGGGGAGATAAAAGGCGCGGCTACAAGTTAAAACCGCAAACGAACCTTTTTTTTTCGACTGCGATCACAATCTTCTGCGTGAACGTACGAGACCACACTACAAGTGCAGAAGCCAACCTGCGCGCGCAGTTCTGTTGCACTTGACCAGTTCAAGCGACCAGTCTGGTGCGAAAATAGCAACAATAGCACCGCTGGTGCGTTTAACCTAAGTAGAGGGCGAGGTATACCAACTCAGCTAAGGTTTATGCTTCCTGTGACTTTAGAAACAATGCACAGTATGCAAAGTGTACTTTATAGTAACAAAAAAGAAAAGTTACAGACATTTCCAAAATGATCCAGGCGTACATCAGATAAAAACAAGCTATACACACTGAAATAATAACACTCTTGTAATAAATCTTTATCATGTTGACAATGGTTTTCTTATCTTTCGTCCCGATTGGTTGTACATTGCTGAACGTCCGGACGTTTTCAGGACATGCCAGCACTGATAATGAAGGGGGAAAAAATAAAATAAAATAATGAACAGAATATTGAATATATGTCACCAGCCAGTCTAATACGCTAAATAAACCTAAGATCATTTAGCAACACACAACCAAAATCAAGAGAGATACACCACCACCACCCTCCCCCTCCCCCCCCCCCCCCCCCCCCAAAAAAAAAAAAAAAAAAAAAAAAAAAAAAAAAAAACAAACACACAAACAAACAAACAAAAAATATTAGACCCAAAAGGTGACTGCCAATCATGTAAAATGCAAAGAAGTGCCCAATGGAGAAAGAAACACGCTTAGAAAAGACGGTTACAACACAATTTAGTAAGATTTCAGGTAAATCCGCCTTGTCAAAACAGACAACAAACAAACAGAGAGATCAGTCGCTACTTATCTTTGTTCACAGAAGGAATGTGCCCCATTCCTTCTGCAAATGAAGATAAGTAGCGACTGATCTCTCTGTTTGTTTGTCCGTTTTGACAAAGCGGATATACCTGACATATTAATAAATTGTGTTATAACCGTCTTTTCTAAGAGTGTTTCTTTCTCCGTTGGTTACTTCTTTTCAAGAGATACAGGCAGCGCAGACAGTAGGGAGAGCTTAAAAAAGGAAAATACAAGTTAATTGACCAAGGGTAGACAGAAACACATGCCCCAGAATTGAGAGGAAAACCCACCCTTTGGGGCTGACCAGGGTGACCCTAGGAACTAAAAAGTAGTTGACCCCACCCAAGTCCCCCAGGGCAGACTTGGGTGGGGGCCACTGTTTAGTTGCAAAGTAAGGTTAATGTTACACAGCATACAAAATGATCCAGGTGTACATCAGATAAAAACAGAGCTATACACGCTGAAAACAACCGAATAATAACGTTATTGTAATAAGTCTTTATGTTGACAATGTTTGTTTCTTTTTATCTTATTACTGTCTTTCGTCCCCAACCGCCGTTCCATCAGCAGTTCGATTTTCAAAGTTTTACATGTTATATACAGTATACAAAATGATGCAGGCGCACCAACCCCATAGTAGCACTCTTGTAATAAATCTTTATGTTGACAATGGTTTTCTTACTCCTTATTATTGTCTCTCGTCCCCAAGCGTTGTTCCATCAGCAGTTCCATTTTCAAAGTTTTACATGTTATATACAGTATACAAAATGATGCAGGCGCACCAACCCCATGGTAGCACTCTTGTAATAAATCTTTATGTTGACAATGGTTTTCTTGCCCCTTATTGTTGTCTCTCATCCCCAACCGTTGTTTCATTTGCAGTTCCATTTTCAAAGTTTTAAATGTTATACAGTATACAAAATGATCCAGGTGTCCATCAGATAAAAACCAGCTATACATGCTGAAACCAACCCAATAATAATGAACACTCTTGTAATAAATCTGTATGAAAACGAAAATGACGCGAGTGTCGGGGAATCTCAATTCATTTCTTTTGTAACTTTTTCAGTCTGTTGCGGATGTAATCCTTAATGTTTGTCCAGTGCCTATGTCTAAGTGCAGGCTCTTCAGAGATAAAACAATAGAGTCCCGATAGACAATGAATTCAATAGAGCCGCATCAGTCATTAATTTACATCATTTTTTAATATCAAAATTTTGACCCCAATTTTACCCCCGTTAATTCTGAATCAACCCTTTGATTTTAAAAAAATGACAAGCATGACTGATGCGGCCTTATTGATCTGATTATCTATCGGGACTCTATTGTTTTATCTCTATAACTATTGTCTCTGTCAACACCTAATCATTTACCTGATCAAGTGATGCCAAGTGAAACTTAATACTTATTAACAAGTTGCAACTAACTTTTAGGAACCTGCAGAGGTAACCTTTAAGTGTGTTGCCATAAGAACTTATTAATTACTTACCCTAAGTTCTTACAAGTACTTACCCTAAGTTCTTACAAGTACTTACCCTAAGTTCTTACAAGTACTTACCCTAAGTTCTTACAACAACTTGTCTTAAGTCACAACTTACTCGGTCAGATTTGTCAAGATACAAGGACAATAAAAAACTTTTTTTTCTCAGTAATACTCTGGCGGTGGTGCAGATGGGGTTAAATAATCAGGTACAAGTGGTGTAAGTGGCATGGCATTTTTCTGTGAAGTGTATGACATTAATAAACGATTACCAAATCTGATTTTTATTTGTTTAAAAGAATGTGTAGTTTTTCTGTGGTTTCCTGTACCCCTATCTTTTTTCCCTCTGCTAAAAAACTGGCCTTCAGTTCTTCAACATTCACGGGTGTTTGACTACGCATTTTATTTTGTATTTCTGACTTCTGTTTTTTGTAATTATTTAAATCATCCTGGACCCACTTAAATTCTTCGTCATCAATAAAATTATCGTTTAATGCCTTACTGATAATAAGTTTCATACTGCTCAGCTTTGCACCAGCAAGCGTACTCAATGCTTCATGTTTCTGTAATTTTGTGTGAAACCTCTTGTTCAAGGCTTCCAAACCAAAGCAAGCCAGGCATGTAGCAACGCTAACACCCTCAACTGCTATTCCAGCCAAACTCCCAATTCCTGTGGCGAACAGAACTATACCCCCTACAGAACATGAAGCTGAAACTGCGCCAATAGCCATAGAAGTGTTTTGAACAGAATTGAAAACGGTCTTATACCTCCTTTTGCACCGTGAATATTTCGCTTCTTCTCCTTCCAAATATTTCAAAGCTTCTGTAATATTATTTAATCTGAATGCGTCTGCCTGTAATGTTTTATCTGAAGCAATTGGCATATGTGGATCAGGTGCAAGTGTTGTTTTAGTCATCACATTTGTTTCAGTCGGCTCAAGCGTCGGTAGTTGCGGATAGAAGTTTACCATTTTTTTTATTCACAAATATTTTTTTTTTATTTAATCAGCAATTACATTTTGCAACTCTTCAAAAGTATACAATTTGCTGGCATAATAAAATGCAACAAGATCAATGTGTTCAAGGTTTATGTAAGTTAGACGAACAAAAGTTGTTTTGTCAACCACCACCTTGACAGCTGGAACACTGCTCGAAACATTAATAACATCATTATTTTTTGTAATGGCAATAAAGACCTTTGATGATTCTGTTACTGTTTCGTCCCATGTAAGTTTAATTCCCTGTGCAATTTGGGCCTCTTTAGCAGTAGTTACTGATTTCATGATAATTTCAAATACTATTGTCACTTCTCTAGCCACGACTAAGCTTGCTGGCATAAACACAACAGAAGTATCTGATCTACCCTTTCTAGTTGTAAGAAGATATCTCCGTCTCTCATAATTTTCAACTTTCAGTTTTTCTCTGCTATTGTTGTCTGGGGCAAAACTTGGAACAAGGCTTACAATAAGCGGCCCCGAGTTAACAACCTTCCTAAACACTAAGGCACCTTCGTCATCAGTGTATACATAAGGACTAATAAATTCAATCTTTATGTCCCAGTCAATTGTGGTTGGTGGAACAGGTACAGGTGAAACCACCCACTTACTACCCACATGTATTAAGTTGTAAGGCGCATTATTTACAGGTGGAGTAGGTACAGTAACATCACGAAGCTGACCAAGTTTAGGAATCTGTCTTTCACCGTCTTTCATGTCGACAATTACTTTCCTCTTGTACATGCCATTTGAATCAAGTTCAAAACCATATATTTCTCCAACATCCCCTTCCTTCTCAAAATCCTGTACATCAGCCAAATCTTTCAACTCTGTTACTGGACATGCAACTGGTATGATTCTCGGCTTTGGACCACCACTCATTTTTTATAAACAAAAATAAAATTATTTAATTTCCAACACAACACTAAAATTATGCATAAGAACTGGTTTGTCATCCTGATTAGTTACAGATAAACTCAGTGACTCAAAGAAACTAGAACCTAATTTCTTAAACTGCAAATTAGGAAATCTAACAACCACACTTTCACAATACGGAGCAGTTCCAGTTGGTAAGCATCTCAACAAAGTTGAAGGCTTTCCATTGTGAACATTCTCAGATGTGTTTAGTTCTTTCAAATAAACATTTAGCACTGTGTGTACTGACAAATTGACAGGACGTTTTCCAGTTATTTTAAGTTTTTTGGTCTTCATTGTTATAATACCAGACATAGCTTCATCTAAATCATCTGATCTCCACCAATCTTCGTCAATATAAAATCCAAGTAAATATGCAAATCTATGTGAAATTTTTAACCAATCTTGTTTCAGAAATTCTAATGTAACAAGTAGGTTAGCTGGATTTAAAGTTGCTTTAATTTTAAATATACTTTGAAACCATTCAGCTATAGTACAAAAGTCATAATACCCAGGTGGTATAGCTTCAGTCTTTCCATCAAAAATTACTTTATTATATATATCATCTTCTACATTAAACCATTTTACTGTATAGAACATTTCATGGATAGCTGCAGCCTTGCTACCATCACGATTATCAATCCCATTAGTTAACCACACTGGTTTGCTTGTGTCAAGATTTGTTAAGGTAATAAACATTTTTATTATCTCATATAAAAAAGGATGGAATTTAAATCACCAACCATTACCACTACAAACGCATTTCAATTTAATGTGGATGCCAAATATAATGTTGCACCTACTTATGAACAAAAAATAATTCAACTAAATCAGCTTGACATAGCTGTGTCTGACGCAAGCGAACAAGATCTATTTCAAGTCAAAGTACCGAATCCGTTTGACCATTACCTAAACCCTCCAATAACAGATGACTCTACTGCAAGAAAGTGGTCTTCAAGTCCACTACAGATGTTTCAAAACCAACTCAACTTTGCAATACTATGCTCAACTACAGGCTGTGGTGTTTCATTTACAGACCACTTGAATCACTCAAACAAACTGATTAGGTCTGTCTACCGTTTTCATGTTTATTACCAGCTTAGACGTATACTGTCAGAACTTCATACACCACTGCCCACTGAATCCAGTTTCAACAGGTATAACAACCCCATGGATATGAAAGCATTTGAACGTTTATGTAATGAATTTAACATAAGCACTAAGTATGACTTCACACAAAAACTTGATGATCACCACGGCATGGGCACATTGTATTATGCTATGAGTCACAGACAATACCCTCAAGATTATTACCCTGGTTACACTTCATTCTCATCAAAATCACAAGTTTGGATAGGATCAATAGAGCAGAAGCAGTCTAACGCCTGGACCACATTTATTTTAGATAAATCTGATGGGTTTACTCAAGCAGGAGTCGAGCGCGTCAATGAGTCTATCAGAACATATGTCTGGTGTTTACTAGGAGCACAATCACTAACAAAATCAAACATTTTGAATGGAAGTGGAAAATTTGAAGCACAAAAACAGTTTCTTGCAAATCTTGAAGATTCAATCAACTCAACAGTTGATCTCCCATCTAGCATACAACGCTACCAAGACGTTTTAAGATATGCCAGATCAAAAGTTGACTTTGTAGTTGGCACTGGGTTATACATGTTACCATCTGACCTTCAACTCCAAATGGGTACAATAACAAATTATAATAATGAAATCATTGTTGCAGGTGTTGGTCAAAAACTCGGTCTTAATCAATCTGTAAACTTAGGGGCCACAACCACACACGTACAGCCGTTAAAACCATTACAGACGGTAACAACCCCGCCCCCGGCCCCGGCCCCGGCCCCAACACCGGCACTCATACAAGCGGTAACCCCTACACCAACCCCTGACACTCATGAGTCAGAGAGAACTGCATTGGTAATAGGCCTCACTGGATTAGGAGTATTACTTCTTTATCTGTTTCATTAAATAACCCACCATCAACCCTCCTACTGTAACCAAAAAGACCCACACATGCTCTGCCATAAACCCTACTGCCTTTGCTGCAGTACTAATCAACCAACTGACAACCGTGCCAATTATGCCAGGCAAAGCATCCACTGCTTTCACAGCCAATTTTTTAAGCAGGTCTGATATGTGAGACAGTTGTTTCTTTACCCATGACTGTAAATCTTTTGGGTCTGTTGGAGCCGGTGGGGTTGGTGGTGCTGGAGGCAGTGGTCCACCACTGCCACTACCGGAGACAGCCAACACAGCAGTACTGATAATAAATCCAAGAGCAGTAATTAAACTAGCAATTGTGATACCCTGTTCTCTGAAAAGTGTTTTTAGTCTCTCAGCCAGAGTAGTGTCTTCATGAAGTATTTTCTGAATACTTTCTCTAATTCTGTTGACCTGTGATTTCAGTTTTTGTCTTCCAATACTAATTGTTTCTAACCGTCCTGATCTTTCTATCTGCAAATCATTTAATCTGTGTTGTATTCTTTCTTTCATTTCTGTGTCAAGATTTCCATTGTCTGCTGTAGCCAGTTTCTCTTTTTCACGTTCTATGTGTTTATCAAGCTCACCCAGTTTGGCAACATTATTTACCATCTCACCTCTTATTGTCTGCAGTGATTTATCCAAACCCATAATCTCCCGCATTGACAAAGGTGGATCGTCTATTGTTTTCAAAGCATCATTTATTTGTCCTTCAGTAAATAAGGTTTCTTGTATCACAGTGTTTGCTATTTCTGGTAGGCTTGTTACTGGTGCCATTTCAATCTCTTGCTCTGTTGGCAACTTTGTTTGCGTGTCGTGAAGCGCACTAACCAGTCTTGGGGGAACGGGAGACCCTCCAATTCCAAGGTACCTTGCCAACCCAGAGTTACCACCGACTTCACCTTTAATTGTACTTAAAGCTCTAAACTTAGAAGAATTGTTTTTATGTGTTAGATATATTTTCCCTCTGTCTGTATTTACAAATAAATGTCCTTTTTCGTATTCAAACTGGTTAGGATCCAAGACATCTGGGCGCGCTCCAACACTGTCATAAAATGAGTTTACTTTGTCTTTTAGCAGTTCGTGATGCATACTAGAACTAGTTACCATTCCAGTCATATTTGTGATACTGGTATCTGAGACATGCATGTCATCCATTTCAAAATCTTCATGATTAAATCCTCCTGCTGCCATTGTTTTATTAATTTATTATTTTTTATTGTGCATAATAAAAATGACACAGTCTTACGGATCAAAGTTAGACCCATACAGAAAACTACGTGAGCCTCTGGGTGTTAAGGGCATAAGACAATCAATCGTCATCACGAACAATCCAAGTACCATAGACCAGAATCAAACACTTACAGTCAAGTTTCCAAACCTAGGTCCCAGTGACGTTATTGTTCCTGGCACTGCACGCCTAGCATTTAATATTGAACTATCATCAGACGCAGATGTAAACAGAACACTGGTTGACAATCTTGGCAGAGCAATTGTTAGGACTATTAAAGTAAAACTTGAAGGACAGGAAGTGTTTAGTCTTGACGACTCAGATGTATTTTACTGTTACAAAGATCTTTGGCTCACAAGAGAAGAACGAGAGGATCGTATTTACCAAGGTATACAGTCTGATAATGTTCGTAAACTTCGAATCAATGCAGCAGATAAGGTAACTACTGGGGTACCAAAGGAAGTTATATTAGCAGAAACATATGGAACCAGATTTTACATTCCACTTGAGTTTGAAATCCTCACAGCTCATTTGCCTTATTATCAAGGGGCACTGAATGACCGTCTGAGCTTTGAACTAACTTTCAATGACTACTCCAAAGTTATTAAATCATCTGCCACAGATGCAACATACAAGATCTCTAACATTTCCTTGGAATATGAAATTGTCACACATATTGAACTAGCCAGACTCATACAAAATCAGTACCAGTCAAGACTTCCAATTTATTATGACAGGGTGATTAGACATAGTTTAATTCCCAAAGACAAGAGTGACCCAATGTGGAACTTAAACTTAAACACACCAGCCAGGTCACTGAAAGGTATTCTTATGTTGTTTGTTGAACCGGTGAGTCCATACAAAAGAGATTCAGAAAAATTCTACAATCCTAAGATTACACATTTGTCCTGCACAATCGAAGGCCGCCCTAATCAAGTGTACGCTTCAGGAATGTTACCTTATCAACACTATGACGAAACCACAAAGTATTTTGCAGGAGGAAGGATTAGAGATAAACCTGCAAACATTGCGTGCAAAGATCTACATCTGTATGATGTTAGGATCGGACAATACCTTACAAACAAGTATGCACTGTGGCTAGACCTTCGTAGTACAGATGACGATTATCTTCATGGGTCAGGACGAACTGTCGAGAACGGTAGTGATGGGATTACAATTCAGATACAAAAGAAGGTTGAAACTGCTGCAGCCATTAACATATATTTGTACCTGATATATGACGCACAACTCAATATTGCAGAAAGCAGACTCAGTGGACACATATATTAAAATTATATTGTGTATTAAAATGAACCTGAGCTTAATGACACTCGACCCACACTGTGGATTATTTTGTGGCGCCACAGGGTGTGGGAAAACTGAATTTGTACTTAACCTCTTACAAACAAGATACATACACCACTTTGAAAACATTGTCATATTTTGTCCTACTATCAAACACAACAAAGCTTATCACGACCGTTTATTCATTTGGACTGACAGCAACATTTATTTAGTTGACCCTGAGAAAAAACTGAATGAATACCTACAATATTTTTACAAGCAATTTGAAGGACAGCCAACGTTGTTTATTGTTGATGACTGCTCAGCAGAGAAAGACATTGTCAAGAAGAGAAACACTCTAGCAGAACTTGCCTTCAGTGGCAGACATGCAAACGTCAGTGTATGGATTCTCACTCAGAAATATAATGCTGTACTGAAAGATTTTCGAGAACAGTTAAAGTTTATCTGTTTGTTTTACTGCAAGGATCGTGACAGCTTTGAAGACTGTCTCAGAGAAAATGATGTCATACCAAATAAGCATGAACGTGATGATGTAAAAAATAAACTGAAATCAACTAAGCATCTAAAGCTCATTTTAAAGACAGATCAGCCCACAGGGTATGGGTTTGTAAATTAATTTTTGTTTTTTAAAATAACAATATAAATGAACCCTGATGAAATCTTTCTATTGAATGATATCAATGCTGTAGAGAACAAAGACTTAGACTCGAAAAAACAGCGGCTTTTGTCTGTGATTGTCTCAGGCAAATCAAAGGCTTATCTGGGTAGACAATACATGACAGAGGATATTGAATCCCTCACGGCTGACGAACTAATCAAGCTTCATTCAAAATATGAGAACCACATTGCCTCACTAATGACACGTGATTTGAGTCGATCTCTAGTATGCCTATACACAAAAGCAGTGAGTCACTTTCTACCTGTGGATTGTGACAGTCTATCACACGACCTTGAAAGCAATCCTATTGTTTCAAGTTCAATTGGCAAATTAGCATGTGTCATGTTTTACAAGTTTGGAAATTACCTTGCTCCTGTCGTAACCCTTCTTGTTACTGGGAGCCATATTGATTTCTCAAAAATAAATTTTACTGCAGAAGAAAATGGACGAAACCCAGACGACTCCACAACTGAACCCCGACCCTGTTTTGACACAGGTTCAAACTGTGACGAAGACTAAAAGTCCAGGCAGGGTTGAGGCTGGTAAAAGATTAGCCGAATATAATAGGCAAAAAAAATTACAGCTTAAGGCACAAACAGAAAAGACTCATGTAACTGATCCACCGTCAGGATCGTCAGGACCGTCAGGACCTGTGTCAATACCGACAGGATCAACACACCCTCATCAAAGTGAGAGACAAACAACTAAGTCTGACCCCCGCCCTGACCCTGACCCCGAACCTCAATCAACAAAATATATAGTTGCCGGATTTGTTGTCGGATTTGGTTACGTAGGTTATCAATTATACAAAAAATACAAACCACAGACTCGTACAGTGACCAAAAAATCAGACACTCCAAAAACAAAACCAGAAGTCGCCACATTACCAGTAACATCCAAAGCCGTTGACCCATTTTATATGCAGTAAATAAAAAAATATTATTTTAATTTTTCTTGTATTAGAAAATGAATGACACAAAGAACATGATGAACCTTGTGTATCACTCTGCCGTGATAAGTGGATTAGCAGTAGCTTATTCTATGCTGGGGAAAAGTCTACTCAAAATGAAATCAGCAGACCTGAGTAGATTAGATTTCGAAGACAGTGCTAAGCTAATTGTAGTTGTCACAGCGTCGATTGCGACAAAAGATTTTCTTGTTAAGCAAGGAATTATTCCCGAAAATGTTTCTATGTAAATAAAAATAATATGGCGACGATAGCTATTATGATTGGTGGAGCGATGGTTAACGCATTGGCTTTCAGTGGCTCAAATTATCTCTTTTCAAAAATGGGTAGAGAAGAATCTGCAGAAGAAATGAAACGTCACAATGAGGCAACAGAGAAACTCGCTCAAGCTCAACAAGAATATGAAAAGAATAGAATTGAGAAACTTGATTTCATCAATGAAAGATTGAGGCTTGAAGGCCACGCACAGCATACGTTTTCAAATACAGACGAAGCAATCAGGGAATATTTTCTTGTCACAGGTGAAGACATGTCTATCCCAAAACCGAAACTAAGTGACTATTACAAACCAAGCACACAACAAAGAAACGGGGAGATAATCTTTGTTCTAGTGGGAATGACATTTGTTTATTTTACAGGAGTTTTCATTGCTAGAAAAAATGGCAGCCGAAAATAAACTATCGAAAATATATTACTCTCCATCAGGCTATTGGAAAGGAGCAACAGCTATTCAGAAATTACATGCCGCTGTGGGCGGAGATATATCACTCAATCAAGTCAAACAATGGTTACAGAGACAAGCAATTTGGCAGATATATCTCCCTGCTCCAAGAAAGATAACAAGACCTCATTTTGAGAACACTACCCCAAATGACACACACCAAATGGACCTCCTGTTCTTACCACATGACACAATAAGAAAGAAACGATACAAGTATGCATTAACTGTCGTAGACATTGCTTCAAGGTATAAAGACGCTGAACCCATATCTGACAAAACAGCCAGTTCAGTTGCTACTGCTTTATCTAGTATCTATAAAAGAGGCCCTTTAAGATACCCCAGACTTGTACAAGTTGATGATGGATCTGAATTTAAGGGCGCAGTTAATCAGTTATTTGCTAAGCATGGTGTACTGGTCAGACGAGGTATTCCAGGCGTGCACAGATCGCAGGCAATTGTTGAAAACTTTAACAAACAGTTATCAGAAAGACTTTTCAGTTACCAGTATTCTAAGGAACTCATGCATGACACCCGTAACACTGAGTGGGTTAAGCGATTACCACATGTGATAAAAGCAATGAACAATGAAGGACACCCAAAGCCTGCTGATGCTATTAAATTGAAAACAATTACAGAGCCAAAAACAACCCCAACCCCACCTCCAGACACAAGCTTGTTTACTAAACAGGTGAGATATTTATATCAACCAGGGGAGGCTGAGAACGACGACAGACGCAGGGCAACAGACCCCATCTGGTCAACATCCGTTCATAATATAAAAAAAATAATTCCCGGTCCTGACGGTCCTGGCGCAACAATATATTACCTGTTCGACCCTGCACCCCAGAGGGCATTTTTCAGAGAAGAATTACAGATTATTCCCCCAGACACCGTTACTCATTTCAGTAACTAAGTCATCAATTAATTCATCAACCAGTTCATCAGCTATTTCTTCAGATAACTTGAGCCTGTAATGACCAGGTGCATAAGCTTTTTCCTTACTGTGAAAAACACGTTTCGTGTCTCCAACTGCAAGTGATTTCTTGTGTGTTTGAATCATTTCAAGATTATGTTTATTTGATCTCAGTGACTTGTTTGGATAATCAGGCATTAATGCACCATCTAACACTTGCTTGTAATGTTCATGACGTATGTCTTTATTTTTTATTGCTGTTTTTTTAATTCCTTTGGCTTTCGACTGACTACCCTTCTGGTGCAGTATAGAATACATTTTTGATCTCAGTCCAACGTACTCAACTATTGGCACACCATTTAGTTCATCTTTAAACTTACCAGGCACTTTCTTGTTTTGTGTGCTAAACAGTGGATGATCCTTAGGGTAATCAGACGTGTCATACATGTGTAACTCTGTTTTCATGTCTTCATAAAAGTCTTCAGTACACACATCAATGATCATAGAGTCAGTGTCAGTGTATAACAATCGACACTCAGGATACTTTGGTTTGAAGTAATCATAATAAAATTCAAGCATCAGCAGTTTTGACAACTCAAGAATTGCCATACCAATGAATACTGGCTTGTCCAGTTTGACAATCTTTTTTTTGAGTGACACTGCATACAATGATGAATGAAACTCTTTGTACCCTGTGTACTGTGGCTTGCCTGTAAGTTTAATTGCACCTGATTCAGTTGTGACCAGTCTCACATCTTTGCGGTGATGAGGATTTTCCATCGTCTTCCCAAAACAGGCATTGTTCATAAGCTTAAAGAAGTCTTTGTCAAATGCAGTGTTGCCGTCTCTGGCACGAAGGGTTGTGTTCTTCATTATGTAATCTTTCATGAAAGCACTCTGATCAAATTGAATTCCTCTGTGAACTTTCTTTAGTACTAACCCGTGTCTGATGTAAAACTGCAACAAGCGGTAGTGACAAACGTAATTGAATTTATCATTCAAATTTGGCACAAGTTTAGTGTCTTCTTTTTTTCCTGTCAAACTCATTTTTTCAACAGCTAATGGATAATCATTGTGGTAATCGTGTAGGTGGTGTGGATACTCCAGGTCAACTTCAAAGATCCAACCCTTCGCGTCGTTTCGGTCAAGATTCATAATATTGTTTGTTAACCCTGACTCTGTTACATCATACTGTGACAAATCATACAGACAAAAGTTTTTCAAGGGCAATAATTCACACATCGCCCAGCCATACAAATTGTTAGCGTCCAAGTACGTAATGAATGACCTTGACCTCGAGGGGTCAAACCCCCGGCCAAGGTCACCATGGGCGTCCATATATTTATTGTTGGCTCTGGCATAGTTGTTTGAAGCTATACTAATGCCTCCCCTCAATCCACGTTCCACCATTTCACCCATCGTACGATCAGACAACAGGTCTATGGATATCTTACTGGATTTCAAAAATGCATCCCATGTCATGCCAGGACTAGTTATGTAACAAGCAGGGTCAAGTCTGTAGTGTAACAACCCCTTTTCACGGTAACTTTCAAATACGTCTGCTAGCAAACAAACATCTGCTTTCAAGTACTGGTCATGGTAGTCACCAATCGTCTGACACCCTAATTTACCCCACGCATCAAGTGCATGTTGATATTCAGAGTCAGAAATACCTTTTCCAGTTAGTGTAGAATAAAATTTCTCTTTTGGTGGCAGTCTTGTTTCTTCAAACACAACCCAGTGATCGATGTACTCATACGGATAGACACCTTTCTTAATCAAGTCTGGTTCAAAATATTTACTCGTTATTGGATACTCGGTCAGTCCTTCTGCAAGACTAGCCAATCCTAAAGATAAATGTTGCATGGAGTCATAAAATGATAATTTGTCTAACCTAAAAGTCAAGTACTTCTCAGTTGTCTGGGCAATACAACTTATGTTTTTGTACGACTCATCTACAGCCTGCATGATGATGTGTGAATCATAACCTTTGAGATTGTGGAAAAAGATTGGTAACTTATAT
>BTPG01000002.1:120242581-120265081 GCA_036245525.1 Semisulcospira habei | reverse complement strand
TCTAGCTTTCTTTCGAACAGGAGCTGACGCAGAACTGTCATCATCAAAACTATCTAGTTTGTCATCAGGCTCTGGACATCTTTTCTCGGTCATGCTCATTGATTCCTGTGTTGTTGACTTGCTATTTGCTTCATTCACAGGTGCTGTTTCCCCAGAGACCTCTCTGCGAGTTTCTGATGTGTTTTCATTGTCAAAGTCAATCTTTTCATCATCGCCCAGTTCAGCTCTAATGCAACTCTCAAAATCTGTCATCCCATTGTTAACTGACAGAAGAATCTTTGCCACTTTTGCCTTTTGAAGGACGTCTTGAGGTTGGCGGTAGATATGGCGATGTATCCGAATATCATGACCAAGGAAGTCTGCCAGCTGATCCTGGTCTAACTCTGAGATGGCCATGGACTGAGCCAAAGTTGCAACCTGCTTCCGTAACTGAGTAAATGTGAACATGGCTGGGTTTGACACTTGTGCTTGTAGCGCATGTTCCTTCAGAACATCATGGCCTCTGTAAGGCCTCTGACCAGAAGGTGTGGCAAAGATGTACTGGGAACCAGCGAGAGCTGGCACTGATTGCCTCATTTGAAGGATTCTGTCCACAGTTGTCATCATCTTCTTCGTCAGCAAAATGGGAACACTCCTATTAAACTTGCCCCTGATTTCCACTCGCTGAAAATGATTCACCATTTTCTTCTCAACCTTTGTGAGACCTATCAAGATATCTTGATTGGTGATCGATCCAATCTTAGCATTCTGGAAGTCTGATACCTTCATTCTCTGAACTTCTCCCCCTCATTTTCGGTTGAAAAGTGATACAGCGCAAAGAGTTGCTTTAACCACTGTCGGATAATCTTCCGAAACCATCCTTGTCTCAAGAAGCCGTTGGACCTTCCTCACATCTTCACATGATGGGATCAGCTTGGGTTTGTTCATGGTCATTTTCCCGACCAACTGGGCTGCTGTAGCGGACACACAATCATACCAGCCCCCGTTGAAGACAGAGTCAACCCGCTGCGCCTCAGAGAGCTCCTGTCGCCACCTGTCGTTTGAACCCTGCCCAAGCTGTTTGGATGCCAGCTACTGTTTGATCTGTGAACATTTTTTCAAAGCATGGCCTATGCGCATTGCGAGATTGCTTTTTTTGAACTGATGTGTGTCCTCATCAAATTCTGCTAGCTCTTTTACAGCCAGTACAACATGATCAAAGCTAGCTGAATTGATCACAGCATTTAACTTGCTATTTTCATTTTTGACCTCACTCTAAGAATCTTTAATAGTCTCCCTAACTCCCGCATCCTGGAGCTGATTTGCCCAGCCGTGTGTTCTTCAATGTCCCTGTGGTCAAATAATCTCTTTCCATACTCCAGAAGCAAGGGGTCAGTTCTGATGAGACGGCTTATCTCATCATCTCTCTGTCTGGCTAAAACCTTATGATAGAAGGAAAAGTCAACGTCTAAAGGTATTGGAAGCATTAGCCTCCCACATTGAGCAGCCTCACCTCTCTTAGCGAACTGAAACCCTCCTTGTTTCTGACAGCAACGTTTTGAGTGTACAGAGATCAGCTTTTTTTGATACAGCCCTTTGCAATGGCTACAGTCGAGAAGGTCGTCTACCTTACTAGTTTTGGTGCGATACTTAGGAATCAAACATCCTGATTTCTTTTCAAGAGCGGCAACATTATGCATGTAATCACCCTCATCTTGTATTCTGATCCATGCTTGACGTCTCTGCTTAGTCACTTTTTTTAATCATCAAAATTTTAGCAACGTCTGCCTCATCTGCATGGACATCTTGTCATTGCCACCCCCTAATTCATCCCCTAACGCACACTGCACCTTGCTGGTACTTGCTTCACTAACACCTGCCCACCCTGAACCAGCCACTTTGAAATCTAACATATTTAACATATTCAATACAATACTGTCTGTGTCAGAGACCCCAGAGATTGATGGCGACACACCGTCTGAATCCTGTGAGCTCGAGCCAGGAACAAACTCCTCGTCATCACTGTCCTTGTATTGCGATGCGCTTGCACTCTCAGTCTCAGGCCCATCCCAGGCTCCATTTGCCAACTGGAAAAGGAAAGAAAAAAAGAAAGCTGCATTAATAATAATAATAATTACGGTATTTATAATGCGCTTATCTTATAATAATTATAACTCTAAGCTACTGTGCAATTGTTTCTGATTGGGAGCATCTCAGTTAAATAACTGCGCTGAAGAAGTACACTTGGGCGTGCTCTTAACTAAGAAATATTGCATAAAACCAATCGTACCTGATGGAACGACGGTTGGCGGGACGAGAGACAATAGAAGGGGAAACAACTCAGTTCATCTGCGCAGCCAAACGACGCTCGCTTCCGTGGTAACACACTGGCCCAGTGCGTTTAAAACACACAACATTAGGTAAACCTGCAGAAATCGGACATCCAATTTTTTTTTTTTTTTTTCTGCCTTTTGAAGGAAAGATAATGCAGAAACAACCCTCAGAAAAAATGGGTGCCTGACTTGGTCACCCAGAATTTTACACACAACCATTTTCCAAAAGGATGGTAAAGAAAGTCACCCATTTCAGGGTTTTGTGCACACATACACACACACACACACACACACACACACACACACACAGGAGAGAGTGGCCTCCCCTTGGACAAGCTAGCACTACCCGTTTGTTAGGTCTCGGAATTTTTCGAGAAATATCCTGAAAATGCCAGTCGTCGGGCTTCCCAACGCTGTTGAGGGATTGCTAAACATCCTGCTAGCTGACCATTCCATTAAATCGTGGAAAATCGCCGGGGAAGGTGAGGACATGACTTTTGTGCTCAGGCTGTGTACGGCAGCAGAGCAGACCGGGACCGCCATCACTACACGCAATGGACAGTGGCGACGTAAACCCCCAAGCCAGATGCGGCGTGACAAGAGGAGGGCCGAGATCGGGCGAGACTGGACAGCAACAACACCCAAGCCCAAGGTACACAAGAATCACAGAATGATGACAACAACACCACAGAAACAAAGGCAAGTGACAATGACAAACACTTCAGTTTATTTGTGTCAACACCAGATACTGACCTACATTCCAACACAGTCACAGAGGCAACAGAGGACACATCACGCACCCCACGTGCTGTTCACGGTATTGACAATGACCTGACACAGTGGAATGTTGTGCAGGGGGCGTGTGCTACAGATGTATCAAACGTTGAAAACCTGGACAGGACTGTGGACTATTTTAGTTTTTCCACTCCAGCATCTCAACATGATGATGTGTTTGACATCGAACAAGAAGGAGAAGCAGCTGGTTACGACTTACACACTACTAAACTGTATGTGGCCGGAATCACAGAGAGGCTGACACAAAAACTGCTACGAAAACCAACCAGAAACATAAAGTTCAAGAATATTGTGTTTGACAGTGGACCCTCACAAGCTCAGCAGTTACTGCTGGGAGAGAGTGATGACATTATCATTGTGTATGACTGTCACAAGCATAGCGTGTTGAACTGGTTCATCAAGCACGCAAAAACAACACAGACAGAACGTTACTATTTGGACAGGTTACGTCAAGGTGGGTCTGTGGACAGACAGACACACCGTGATGACTTCGACATCATGGAGACAGACCTACATCTCCTGGCGACTTTGGTGCGACATCTCCTTGGATAACGCTACACAGTGCCGCTGCGTGACTGTCAGACTACACGTTGAAGCCCGTACACGAGTGACTATTACATTGACTGAATCAGTCATGATATACTGAACTGTCGTGAATGACGTCGGTTTCCGCGTCGGTTCATTCGATTGTTTTTTGTTCTGTGCAAATTGTACTCATTGTTCATATGGGCCTGATGGCCTGCAAAAACTGAAATAAATTTATTTATTTATTTATTTTATTTTACACACACACACACACACACACACACACACACACACACACACACACACACACACACACCTCTTCCTGATGCTTCCTTCAGTGTTGCTGCTATTAACTCCCAGTGTACCCACACTAATTTGGAGTTATCCTCTGAGGACTGCCGCATTACAATTCAGAAGACAGATCGACCATGATAGTTCAAGGGTGGTGGCAGAATAGCTTGGCGCCAAGCTATTCTGCCACCACCCTTGAACTATCATGGTCGAGCCATATCTTGTTGTGGTGTGTCGCGGGAGGAATGGTTAATTTGTGTCCCCTTCTTCAACCTTCAACCTTTCGTAACTGGAAAGACGACAGACTTGGGTGGAGGGAAAATAAAAGTAGGCCCTCTACCCAGATCGACCTGTGGCGGATAATTTGGTTTCAAATATCCATATCGACCCGGGGTTAATTCCCAATGCGCAAAAGGCCATCGGGCCGACGTTGGCCCGATGGCCTTTGCTCACTGGGTTTGGCGGCACCGGCGTTTGTCGGCGTGAGGGAAGTAAAACGACTCTCACGCTAGATCTACCCGGAGTCACTTTGGCGTGGCAATTTCGTCGGCGTGAGAGAAGTAACCCGCACCCCGCAAAATGACCCTCACGCCATAATTATCTATCCGGGGTCACGCTGGCGAGGCAAATGTGTACGTGAGGAGTAACACACCAAAATGACCCTCATGACAGATCTACCCTGGCGAACGCGAACCCAGCGCGCAAAGGCCATCGGGCCGACGTGGGCCGCCGATGGCCTGTTGCGCATTGGGAAAGTGACCCAATGTAGATCTGGCGTAAGAGCCATTGTGACGTGTTAAGCATGGCCCGGAAAGCCTGGATTGGGAGAGGGGGGTGGCGGTGTCTGAGAATGTCTAGCATGCAGGTCACCCTGATAAACGTCACCAGTCCACACCCCCAGCCCATGGTACACTGGGATGGTTTAGTCGTGTCATGACCTAGTGTACCTGTGCGATATACTGGTGCCGCGAGAACCCCGGTTCCTAGGGCCAGGTGCAGATGAAAGGGGGAAACAAAATGAAGCAAACTGCCATCGGGCCAGCGTCGGTATCCGCGGTCCCACTGCAGCCGAGAACGGTCCGATGACTTTTGCGCACTGAGTGGGAAGCTGATCACTAAAGGTTTTCCCAACGCGCAATAGTCAATCGGGCCGACGTCGGCTGCCGTTGGTCCGCGCACAGCCGTGCGCTGGCCGACGTCGGCCCGATGGACTTTTGCGCAATGGGTTCTTTGTTGGGGCCGAGTCCCTTTGTCTCCCCCGCGCAGCTCTGACACACTGGATATGGACTGATCACGATAGTTCAGTTGTGGTGCCAGAATAGCTTAGCGCCGCTTGGCCAAGATATGCAATCTGGTCAGTCAGGCCAGATGAATTCTATTTAGCCATCAAGCGGTATAATCACTGGAAGGGGGTGAGTCTGTCCGCTTAGTGGTAACAGTAAAGAATAGTCACCAGATTAATCGATCGTAACAAACTGTAACTCTGGCGGGATTTTGACTGAACTGGAGAATAGACTAAACCGAATCCACATCCTCTCTCAAGACTGACACAGACGTCGAGATCCATGCAATGCAAGCTGTGAAATTAAACAGACTGATTTGGCACCCAGTTGAGTGAGGGTGGGCGGGGGAGCGACCTTAACCCTTTGCAGCCTGATACTTTGACCATGATAGTTCAAGGGTGGTGGCAGAACAGCTTGGCCAAGCTGTCCTGGCACCACCCTTGAACCATCATGGTCAGTCTATCGTCGAAGCTGAAATGTAACCTTCAGAGGACATCTCATTAATTTGAACAAAAAATCAACCTCAAGATGTAATGGGTAAACACACACTTCTACCAGGTAAAGTTACAGGAGGAGTGCGCGTTGGGAGGGGGGGGCGGAATGGAGGGGGGGGGGGAATGGATGGGTGGGGTATCCGGAACCGGCCCTGGAGCAACCAGATCCGCGTCTGCTTTGCTACGGAAGAGAGTTCCCGGTTACGCACAAGGGGTAGCACTAGCACTGCGCCCTACTGATACGTTTGCCTACTCACATGAGGGTCTCGTCTTGTTTTGTTTTTTTCTTTCTGGCACCACCCTTGAACTAAAATGGTTAATCTCCTAATCTGTAATGTAGCCTTCATAGGACAATAACCTATTTTTTTTTAAATCAGCCTCAGGCTGTTATGGGTTAATAACCCGTTGAATCGGCGAATTTTAGCAATTAATAACCCGCCATAGAGCAGGTTAAGATCGGCCTAAATGTTCCTTATTGAGCCTCACTATGTCTGACTTCAAATGAGATCTAAATTCGAACCGACTTCTGTCAGCAAGAGGCATACGTTCTCAAGTGCTCCGGCAGGCTGCAGGGACACATGAGGGTGTATGCCTCTTACAGTTCGGGGTGACTCGCTGATAGACTTACCGGAGTGGGAACGTACAAACATTGCCCAACGCCCTGGTGCGACAAGGTTTATCATTATTTTATCAGTTTAAACCGACGGCGGTTACGTGTGGCGGGAAAAAAAAGGCTGAAATCGTCTTTGAGAGGTCACGGGAACAGACACAAGTGAGCCCATGACTGAGCAAGCGTTATCTTTAGCAGGTCACGTGACGTGCATGTGGTTGGCTGCATGGTTAGCCTAGCCCGCGTAGCCCTTTCACTGCCGGTGGACGCAGATTCAGTGTGTTTTGTGACATTGTAAAGATTCAACGTCGAAAATTCTCCCGCCGCCCCGCACTGATTTCAGCAAGAGGCTTAGATCTTCAGGGACCCCCGCGACTGCGGGGGTCCCTGAAGATCTATACCTCTTGCCGCAGTTAGGTGGTGTTCACATTTTCAGTCTCGGCTTTCAAGGGTTAGCGTCTTAACCACTGCGGGGGCGATGCTATTGGATAGTAGAAGACGCCAGTGTTGTACTGAACTCTTTAGGGGCCTGACGAGTGGTGCTTTGACTAAATCATTGCAAATCCGCTGCGCCAGCGGGTGCGCGCCACCTCGACCTCAATTCATAATACAAGGGTGGAAACGAAAGGCACGCGCGAAATTCTACCTGTGGCCGGAAGTATTCCGGACCTCTTTCTCAACATCTAGAGTTCAGCTTTAACCCCTTTAGTAGAGTGCCGTACAAGAGGCCACTCTGCACTGCCGCTGTGCATCCATTAGTTTCTGCCATGTTTACTCAAAAGTCGAAGCGAATTACTCAAAAAGATATTGACAGCTGAGCAGTGTTTAAACCAAAATCCATTAAAGTAGAGCTTTTCGGGCTGGGGGAAATACGTACCTAAAGCCGCGATTGCTGCGTGCACATTCATGTCGACGGTAAGATTCACTCTTGTTTTAATTTCATTGGATACTGATGCTAATTTACATAAACAAATGAAAAATGAGCATGAGGTGTATTTCTGGCCACATCTAAAACCCAATACATGGACGTCTGTTAAAATGATGCTTGGCTGTGCAAAAAGCCTTGATACTAAACTATCAGTTTTGATCGGCGGACAAGGTTGGTATAGATTTGTGGCAAAAAATCTACTGAGTTTGTTCCGAGTTCGAGGTTTGTGGCAGATGGTTGCTTCGAGGGTTGAAAACTGCTCTGAAATCACAGTTCTTCACCGCTTTGCGTGCCTTTCGTTTCCTCTCCTGTATTCTGAATTGAGCTAGAGGACGCGGTGGCGCGCACCCGATGGCGCAGCGGATTTGCATTAAGTCAAAGCACCACTCGTCAGGCCCCAGTGGTACTGAATGAGCTTTTAGTAACAATGTGTCAATTGTCACAAAGCCCATGAATGCCTCCTGGAGCTTTGAAACAGTTAGTCACACATGTCCACATAGACGCCGGCCAACGAGCTTCAGGTCACTGAAATTCAAATCTGTGGAATCTGTACGAGTTTTGTAATTATTGTCACAAAGTTCTTTCTGGCAATTACTCAGACGCCTCAACAAAAGCAAAAACAAAATCGCAAAAGTCATTATTAACTTATTCAAGGTGCCCCGCACCTGACATCAGTAATAGCTCCGAAAGTACGGCAACGCTACACGACACTTCCAAAACTATCGCATCTTGAATGAGTTAATATCGTGTTAGGTGTAAATTAATTACATGAAATGATCTGATACCATGACATCTTAACCTTAGCCTTGAAAAGTTGCAGTACCAATAACGATTACGCATTCCGATAGCGGGCGGCCAGTCAGTTGTGTTGCCAGTTTGCGTCAAGTGAGCTGACCTTTGGACGTACGTACTCGCCGACTTCCGGACGACTAATGAATGTTATCAGTGACCACTCTGACTGCGGACCTCTTCAGTCTTCAAATAGTACAGATCCTCATAAGCCTAGGAGCAATACATGAGCTCTTTTCCAGAGTTCTACAGAAGAAAGCAACGGCCATTATAGTTCACAGCTAATGCCAGATTACGCCTTCCTTGACACGACCAACAAACTGAGATGGTCAAGCCACAGTTATTAACAGTCAGGCCTTTTAAGGCACCACAATGCCCAGGCAAAAAAAAAGAAACAAAAACACCCGGCATGTCCGTTGAAAGGTACTGGTAAACAAAGTGGTATAGTTGCAGTGTGCCTGAATTTGATCAGTGTTCAGGTCATACTCCATAGGCAATAACTGTCCCTTCCCCTTATAAGCCGCCCGTTAGGTTCGTCTATTATCACTCTGGTGCTTTGGACGTTAAACCCCGAACTAACCAAACCAAAAAACCACATCGGTTGTTCGATCTGTCATGGAGCAGCCATTATAGTTCAAGGGTAGTGTCAATCCTAGACAATGTGTGTGCACTAAGAGGCCACGCCGTTATGGTCTTTGTCTTCAGCTGGCAGGGCCACTTAACCGGCCCATTTAACCCCAAGGCCGCATTCTCTAAATGTTGGAGGCGTCATCTAACGACTATGTACCAGTTGCAGGAGATGGTTCGACCCTGCCTGATAATTCAAGGATAATGCCAGAGTCTGTTTGGCGCCTGTTGGCGCCAAGCTAATCTGGCACGACCCTTGAATTATCATGGTCGATCCATCTCCTGCTGTAGTGCGTCGGACCGGCTTAAATGGGTTAAAATGTGTACATTTTACATTAATACTTGCTATTCTCTGACGTGTTATTTTAATCGAAGGCCAAAGATGAGCGAGAGTGTAAGCGTGTTAGATTTACACCGGCGTTTCTCTGAGGAAGTTCATGGTGAGACAAACGGAGATGGGTCAGGGGATATTGACACTGACTCGCATAACCTAACCTCACTGACCAAGTCACTTGCGATAAATGCACTACTTTCTAGTCCTTCATCAAACGCAGTAGATGGATCCATCGTCACAGCCTGAGACAGCTCTGGGTATCGTTTACCTCTTTGGTTGGGCGACGGTATCCGCCAACGTTGAGCGCCATGTCCAGATAGCCAAACGTGCCAGCTAGTTTGGGAAAAGGACTGCTGAGGGAGAGAATTGTGCATTATTGACCAATCGGCTGGTCTAAGCGCACGCACGCGCGCGCGCGCACACACACACACACACACACACACACACACACACACACACACACACACACACACATACGCACGCACAAGCATGAGGATCTATTCCTCCTGGAGATGAGCGCATGTTTGTGAGAGAGAGAGAGAGAGAGAGAGCCGGAGAGAGAGAGAGAGAGCCGCGCGCGCGAGAGAATGACGTCATATTTAGAGTATTATGTCAGTGTCTGCGTGGTGACAGAGTTGCCTCTTTTATGTCACCGCCACTGTCTGACTTTTTTCGAAGAAAATGTGTTTTTTTTTTTTAGTGTTTTAATTCTTTTCTGAAAAGAATTATTTTTACTAAAGAACTTGAAAGGATACATAGCTGGCTAACGAACTCATCCAATGTCTTTCTCCAAACTAGCTATATGCAAACGTTCAAGTAAATATGACAAAACTTACGGACTCTAATCTCGGTCAACCGACTTCCTATAAACGGTTGTTTATGTCTTCAATTAGACATTCGATTACAATATGCTTGGAGGCTCTCTTAGCCAGCCACTTAATAACGTATTTTGGCCAAGGTTCAAGCTTGTGTGTACATAAATATCGGAGATTCTCTTGTTTACATACATACACACGAACACACATACATACGCACAAAATACATACATACGCACATACGGAGCTTCGCGCCAAATGTACGTTCAGCAGAGAGCTTAGCGTAACTACACATGTCGTAATTTTTATCTTGTTACTTAAATTGTTTGAGGTTTAGCCTGCCCGCCTTTGACATCATGGACATGCTATTAAATTCGCCCCACCGCGACCCGTCCTAAAAAGTCCCTTCTATAAATAGAAGGGACTTAAAAAACATTGTTGTCAAGAGAAAACGCAAAGCAGATCTGGGTCCGAAATATAAACATAACTTGCTTTTAAAGCATTTAATGCTTGCCTTCTGTTCTAATGATCTTAAAATTGAAAGATCAATGCCAATGCGTCTTTTTAAAGTCCCTTCTATCATTGAAGACATAAACAACCGTTTATAGGAAGTCGGTTGACCCAGATTAGAGTCCGTAATTTTTATCATATTTACTTGAACGGCTTCTGCATATATAGTTTGGAGAAAGACATTGGATGGGTTCGTTAGCCAGCTTTGTATCCTTTCAGCTTCTTTAGTAAAAATTAATTCTTTTCAGAAAAGAATTAAAACACTAAAAAAAAAACTTTACTTCTAGTGAAAGTCAGACAGTGATTGTGACGTAAAAGAGGCAAATCCGTCACCAAGCAAAATATGACGTCATTCTCTCTCGCGCGCGCCTCTCTCTCTCTCTCTCTCTCTCTCTCTCTCTCTCTCTCTCTCTCTCTCTCTCTCTCTCTCTCTCTCTCTCTCTCTCTCTGTCACACACAAACATGCGCGCATCTCCAGGAGAAATAGATCCTCATGCGCCCTCCAAGCCCATGAGGATCTATGCCTCTTGGAGATGTTTGGAGTGCGCGCGCACTCACGCACTAACACGCACACACACATCGACGCACTTTGAGAAGAGCATGCAGGTGACCCGTGCACTCAGTATATCATGTAGCTAGGTAAAGTCAACCTGCTATCACACAAATTATAGCAAGACTGAAATTGCACCGTGAAGTTCTAGTTTTGTCACCATTTTCTCAAGTCTATCAGTGAAACGAAAGTCAAACTCATATCACGTAAAATATAAAATTACGTAAAAACGAAAAATTACGTCATGACAAATGTCGTTTGACAAATCAATGACGCGTATGTCCTGCGCCCCTTATAGAACTCACTGACGCATTGGCAGATCTGCGAGACCTTTTCAATAGAAGATAATTCAACATCAGAATCAGGTCAAAGACAAAAGAGAGAGTCCACTGACAGCGAGGACAGCCCTCACATAGAAAGGACTTTGTGGGTTATCACTTATGGTTCATCCCATCTTGTTTTTATTATTATTATTATTATTTTGGTACCAGTTGAATAGATCCTTTGTATGAAGGGCCTCGGTGCCACGCAGTGCGGTCAACTCCTTCCCTGCCACTGTTCGTACATTAATTGTGTTTCCGAAATCTTTGTTCATTCTACGACCAAAAGCCAACACCGTCCAAGAAACATAGAAACAAACTAGTTTCAGCAAGAGGCATAGTTCCTCATGAGCCCCTCAGTCGCGGGGGCTCATGAGGATCAATGTCTCTTGCAGGTACATCGTGTTCACATTTTCTCGGCAGTAAAGGGGTTAAGCAGCGTGGCCTGGCAATCGGCACTCACTCCGTCGCTACATGTGAAACCCCTTTGACCTACGACAAGAAAAGAAAATGAAGAGAAAAAGAAAACGAGAACAAAAAAAAAACAAAAAACAAAAACAAAAAAGTTTCGTTCAATAAGCTATCATTTCTGCGCTGGTCTGTGATTGTGGACTTTATGGCTCAAAGCCGTCATAGCACAAACTAAAACTAGCGCGAACTTCATTTCAGTAGCTCCTTTCACATGAGAACAATTGAACACGACCCAACTGGAATAGTCATATAGACCCTCACATGCCCCTCCCCCCCACCCTCCCCATCCTCCGCCCCCCCCCCCCCCCCCCCCCAGCAATTGCGATGGCTCCTGAGGATATATGCCTCTTGCTGAAACCAATTGATATCCATGTTCTTTGGACGTGTTTTTATTGTTGTTGGTTGGTTGGTTGGTTGGTGTTTTGGGGGTTGTGTGTGTGTGTGTGTTTGTTTGGTCGTTGAATGAACAAAGGTTACAGAAACAAAATATGCGTCCAAAGGCAGGCAAGGGTTTTAACTTTTGGGCTGTCGGTAGCGGTTGGTGGGAATCATCGCCGACAAAAACCGCTACCGACAGCCAAAGGTTTAATCACGATGTGGGTCATGGTCAGGTTCGCAAGGTGCGATCTGATGCTCGTGATGGGTGTGCCGCTGTGGGTGTGGCGGACGATGATAATTTTTTATTTTTTTTAAATTGGGATAATGTATCGCAAAATAGGCTTAGTTACAGTAGCGCAGTAACGCATTAAAATGAGGTATGGAAAAGGAAGTAGGGCCAATAGATCCCGCCTTACCATCGCCAGAGATGGTATGCCTAAGTCCTTTTAAGACTTCCGCTTTCCTACGCCATTGCCGCGGCTACATACAGTGCTTAGACAATAGTGAAGTTTCGTTTGCAACGAACGACAGCGAAGTCGTGGCGCATAGCAGCTTCTATTATTATAAGCATAGACAACGCTCCAAACGTCTCCAAGAGGCATAGATCCTCATGAGCCCGGAGGGCTCATGAGGATATATGCCTCTTGTAGATGTTTGGAGTGTTGTCTATGCTTCTGGTACGTTATTGGTTATCCGCCCTGAATTCGATACTGTTCGTTGTTTAGAGTCGTTCGTTGTAAACGAAACTTCATTATTAGGGGTCCAGTAGGTTACGGGGATATTTTCACCCGAGTGAATTGTTTTTGAGGCAATGTGAGTTTCAGCGAGCTTTTCGTCCACAATATATATTACACAAGGGTGAAAAACTCTCCGTAACCCCAGAGAGCCCTATTGCCTAAGCAGTTCATACGACGTGCCTCCTTTTAACTATTTTTGGGATGAAAACAGCCTTCAAAGTTGACACGGCCGGATCGGACACCGCATAAATTTCGAGTGTGATTCCGTGGCAAGAAATATAATAATAATAATAATAATAATAATAATAATAATTACGGTATCTTATAATAATTATAACTCTAAGCGCGCACTCATGCGCACGCTATAGACAATGACTTGCGTACCACAAACAGTGGAATACATTACGACGGTCAGCTTGGGGTGGGGAGTGTGGTGATATAGTGCTAAAACTGTTGAAAGAGGTGAGTTTTGAGGGCGGACTGGAAGGAGGAGAGAGAGTGTTTCTGACGGAGAGAGAGTGGGAGAGTGTTCCAGGTGGATGGATAATAGACGGAGAAGGAGCGGGGGCCGAAAGTGTTAAGTTTGGTGCGAGGGATGTGGAGGCGGAGAGGGTCAGAGGCAGAGCGGAGGGAGCGGGAAGGTGTGTAGGGGTGAAGTAAGTTGGAGAGATAGGCAGGAGCGCAGTTGTTCAGGGATTTGTAGCAGAGAGACAGAATTTTGTATTGGATGCGTTGGGGGATGGGGAGCCAGTGAAGGAGTTTGAGCAGGGGTGTGACGTGGTCGGATTTTTTCTTTCTGAGGACGAGGCGGGCAGCATTGTTCTGAACGCGTTGGAGAGTGAAAATGGTGGAGTGAGGGAGGCCGGAAAGGAGAGAGTTGCAGTAGTCGATGCGAGATAAGATGAGAGAGACAGCAAGTTTGGTGGCAGCTTCGGTAGTGAGGTATTTTCTGATCTGACTGATGCGGCGGAGGTGGAAATAACATGCCTGGGTCGTGGCGGAAACGAAGCTGGTCATGGACAGAGAGGAATCGAGGATAACGCCGAGGTTCTTGGCCGAGTCAGAGAGGGAGATGGGGGTGCTATCGAGTTGAAGGTGGAGAGAGGGAGGGAGCTGGGAGAGTTTCTGGCGAGTGCCTACCAGCATGGCTTCCGTTTTGTCGTCGTTCAGTTTTAGCTTGTTTGCTGTCATCCAGTTTTTCACGTCTTCGTAGCAGTCAGCCGTGCGAGTCAGTAGTGATTGAGTGTTGACGAGTTTGTCTTTGTCTAGCAGTTGTGAGTCGTCAGCGTAGAGGTGGTGGTGTATGCGGTGAGACTGGATGATGTTGGACAGAGGAGAGGTGTAGAGTGTGAAAAGGACCGGGCCCAGGACGGACCCCTGTGGGACTCCGCAGGAGAGCGTGACTGGGTTGGAAGAGACGCCGTTGATGGTGACGGACTGCTGTCTGTCGGAGAGGTAGGAGAGAAACCAGGAGTGAGCAGAATCAGTGATGCCAAAGGAGTGGTGGAGTCGGTGGAGGAGGATAGAGTGGTCTATAGTGTCAAAGGCGGCAGAGAGATCGAGTAGTGTAAGAAGAGAGATGTTGCCCGAGTCGGTGGAGAGAAGCAGATCGTTTAAGATATGTAGAAGGGCTGTTTCAGTGCTGTGATGTTTGCGATAGGCAGACTGGAATGGACTGAGGAGGTTGTTGTCGGTGAGGTGGAGGTTGAACTGGTTGAGAACAACCTTCTCAAGAAGCTTGGACAGGAAAGAGAGATTGGAGACTGGGCGATAGTTCTTGAGTTCGTTTGGGTCGAGGTTGTGTTTTTTTTAGGAGAGGACGGACGATGGCGTACTTGAAGATATCGGGGACGGAGCCCTTTTCTAGAGATGCGTTGATGATGTCGGTAATGAAGGGCAGAAGTTTTGGAAGGCCGTCACGGTAGAGAGAAGCTGGGAGGGGGTCTAGCTCGCAGGTTTTGAAGGGCATGGACTTTATGGTCTTGAGTACTTCATCCTGAGAGACGGGGCGGAAGGACGAGAGGGGAGTGCCGGAAAAGGGGGGGTCGGGAGGGCAAGGCGGAGAAGGCAGGGTGTCGAGTGTGTCGCGCAGAGTTTGGATTTTGTCTGAAAAATAGGTAGAAAAAGCAGACGGGAGTTCTTCTTTTCTGTGTGTGTTGGGGAGAGGAGAGTCTTTAGAAGTGCCTAGGAGTGTGTTCATGGTGGCGTAGAGGGTTTTGGAAGAAGTGGATTCCAGGATTTGGTTTTGAAGGTATTTGCGTTTAGATTCGGAGATCATTTTGCAGACTTTGGATTTAGTTGTTTGGAAGATCTGTCTGTGAACGGTGAGGTCAGATGAGCGCCAGCGGCGTTCCGCTTGTCGGCGCTCGCGCTTGGCTTCAGCTATGTCGTCAGTGAGCCAGGGGGAGGGGAGTCGGTTGGGTATGGAGCAGGTAGTGACAGGGGCATGGGTGTCTAGAAGTTTTCGAAGGGAGGAATCGAAATGGGATGCAAGATCGGGAGAGGGGGCGGGGTCCAAGAGAAGGTCGACAGCTTCGTCGAAGAAGCTCTCGCCGTTGACAGATTTGAGTTTGCGACGAGAGACGATGAGCTTGGTTTTTTTCGGGGGAGGTAGATTGAGGGAGACGAGAATAGCGAGGTGGTCAGAGGGAAGCACAGAGGAGGTGTCAGAGTCGAGAAAGAGTTGATCGGAGGTGCGGGTGATGATCCAGTCGAGGGTGTGGCCGAGTCGGTGGGTGGGTTTAGTGATGTGTTGTGTAAGATTGTGGTTTGAAAGTGACGTGCAAAGGCGTTTTGTGTCAGGGTGGTCGGGTTTGTCAAAGTGGAAGTTAAAGTCGCCTAGAAGGATGTGTTTTCCGGGTCGTGTGCTGTAGTGGTCGAGGAGGAGGTCGAACTCGGTGAGGAACATGGAGTTTGTGAGTTTGTTTTGAGAGCTTGGAGAGGGGCGATAGATACATGAGAAGATGAGGGACTGGCCAGGGAGTGTTGCTACGGCCTCGACAGATTCAAAGGAGGGATGAGCAAAAGGTAGAGACTGAGAGAAGGAGAGGTGAGCGGAAAGACAGTCCCTGTAGATGATGGCAATGCCACCCCCTCTGGAAGCGCGCGGGAAGGAGGCCAGGCGGTAGCCACTCGGAGTGACGCTGGCGATGATGGGTTCATCGCCAGCTGAGCGGAGCCACGTTTCGGTCTCTCTTCAACTGTCTAATGTTCGAATAATAAGGAAATATAAGCATATTCTTTTAAAGAAATAACACAAACCACCACATAATTCAACTGAACTACAGAAGAAGAAGAAAAAGACAGAAAAAAATGGTGCAGACGACAAGATTGATTCTGTCACATATTACTGCGCGCGCGTTAGATTAGGGCCGTTAGGGTAGGAGAAATCCTCGTTCGGTAAATATTATGTCTCCACTCCTGAAAATGTCCTGCGAGTGAATTTCTCAATAACATTTACATACACCATCACATGTAGGGACTCATGCAAAGAACATGCTGTTTACTGACACAGAGCAAATTTAAACGTACCTAAGGGGTAATTTTATAAATTTATATAAAGATATTCCTTATTTTCTCCCTTTGTCATCTTCGTTTCTTACTTTGATAGTTGAATGGTTGTTTGTATGGCTGGAAGGCTGGACGGTTGGTTGGTGCTGGTTGACTGGTTGGTTGATAGGCCGGCTGACTGATCGACTGGTTGGCTTTCATTTTATTTTTTAATGACACAAGCTTTTCCATGGCTCTTTCGCTAAAACCTATATTGTTTACATAAAACACTGCAGATGCAACCCCCCTCCCCCCCCCCCCCCGCTCCCTTCCACCCCCTCACCCCACCCACCCCACCCAACTCGTCCTCCACCCCGCACTACAAAAGTGACTGTTTTAACCCATTCAGCCCTGGCGCACTACAGCAGGAGATGGATCGACCATAATAATTCAAGGATAGTGCCAGATTAGCTTGGCGCCAAGCTAATCTGGCACTACCCTTGAATTATCATGGTCGATCCACCTCCTGCAACTAGTGCATAGTCATTAAATGACGCCTCCAAAATCAGTTTGGGAAATACGTGCGTCGGGCTGAATGAGTTATTGTCGATACGTAATAGCCGTCAACTGGCTATTTTGTTTTTCTTCACCTGGGTCCGCATTGAAAAGAAAAACTCCGCACTTTCGAAAGTTGGGTGCAGGTTCAGTTACCCTTTCAAAGGGCAGGTTGGTCGTGCTTATTGTACCTTTCTAGCCCCGTTTATTCAAGCTGGATGACTCCGTCAGTCGGAGGCTGTAGGCTTTGAGAAAGACGATCTGTCAGCGAGGGGCATGAACTCTCATAGAGTCCCCCTGCAGCTGCAGGTACTCATGAGAGTCTAGGCCCCTTGCAGAAGGAAGGAGCTGCTTGCAAGACTGTTTTAACCCCTTCACTGCCCGTGGACGAACAAAGTCGTCAAAGGAACACGGACACAAAGTGGGTTTAGAAAGAGGTATTGTTCATGAGGATCTGTGCCTCTTACAGTCAGGTGGTGGTCATTTCATTTCGCGGTAATAGATGGGTTAATAATCCTGTTGTATCCGGGGTGGAAAACAGGGTATTTTTCAACCTGTATTCCAGTGCAGGTTTAATCTATCTTTTTTTTTTTTTTATCAATGTGTGAGTGGTGGGTGGGAAGGTTGAGGGTGGAGCGGGAAGGCTGAGGGGAGGGGGGAGGGGTTTGTCATGGGTGGGTGGGTGAAAGGGTGTGTGTTGTCTCGTGCTCGTATTCTATCAGCCTTTTATCTAAAACAAGCTCTGTATATGTCACTGTGTTTCTAAGTCAGTGTGTCACTGTGTCAACGGGTATGTGCGTGCGTGCGTGTGTGTGTGCGTGCGCGCGCGCGCGCGCGTGTGTGTATGTGTGTGTGTGTGTGTGTGTGTGTGAGTGAGTGAGTTAGTGTGTGTGTGCCTGTGCGTGCGTTCACCATTTCTCGACAGCAATGGGGATTATACAAGTAATAACAAATTAGTTGCACCTATTTTTATCAGGAGTTTTCGTGGTCAGTATGCTCTGCCCTGCGTGTTCAACGGTTAGAATACGTAGATAACACTTCACAAAAAAATTAACAGTCTAACTGCAAGAGACATATATCCTCATGAGCACCTCAGCTGCTGGGGCTCATGAAGATCTAGCTTCTTCCTTGCACAGCTGGGGCTGTTTTTCGGTGAATTTATGCAGACTTTTATAAACACTGGCAGCAATTCTTTTTATATAAAGATAGCATGCATATAAAAACACTTGTAATAATATTGCGAATTTATGCATGCGGCGGGGGTTGCACTACCGAACTAGATTATCAAATGTTATAAACGACTCATAATAAGTTAATAATAATAAACTCATAATAATGTCTGAAAAATGGTCACGATTTCACATAAATACAACTATGTCAATTTGTAACGCTTTGGGTGTCGGTAACGGTTTTTAGTCGCGATGATTCCTGTAGTAATCATCGCGACTAAAACCGCTACCAAGACCTCACGGGTTGAAGACCCACTACAGCCGGCGTAACCGTTCAAAGATACACTTCTGTAAACAGATGGTTACGAAACGCTGCACACAGGTCTAGTTATGGTTCATTTAGACACAGGACAATCCAGTTCAACACACGTCGTCTTTATATCAAGTAACCTGACAATGACTCCACTCTGTATAAATACAACGCTTTCAGTAAAGGCCCCGCCATACATGCCCGATTTTGAGGCCGATTCTCGAGCAGTTTCGAATCGGAGTGTGATCGGACCGGACTACAAAAACGTGTGCACTGCCACACATTCCCCGACTTTTTTTTAGCCGACCGCCGGTTTGAATCGAAGATCAAGGTCGTGCCTGTTCTGAAATGGCTGCTAGTTTTGACTAGTGATGATGATGTGCTTGCATCAGTTATCAGCAGTTTTGCATCATATTCGGGAAGAGGCAGGTGAAACATCGGCAACGAAGGTGGTACTGATCTTCCGCCATTTTCAAACTGAAACGACATGCTTTGCGAGACGCGCTCTGGTTGAAGCTTACAATCGGGGCCGATTCGGATCGGGAAAAATAGAGCAGGTTCTAGACACCCGATTCCAAGCCGATTGGGATCGGATCGGATATATTTCGTCATCCGATCGCACTCGGATCGGAATCGGCTTCAAAATCGGGGCACAACCGGCATGTGTGGCGGGGCCTTTAGAGAAACAGCTAAAAATAGACTGACACGCTAACGGCTGCGCAGAATAAATAAGTGCCACTACGCGTGTGCTTTTGCTGTTTTGCTGCGTGTCCAAACTGCTGTTAACTTTCATTAGGTGTGTCGACAAGGCATAACACAAATGGTCTTCAGATTTATGCGTAATGGTACTTTAATATTTTGTCTCGAAAATTTTGGATAAGACTGCAGACCTCGCTGTGCTTATCTTGAAATCATGACGATTTAACTCTGACCCTTTAACTTATTGTCAGTAGTATTCATTGGTGCAAAATGTATGATTCAAGAAAACAAGCAACACAGAGAAAAACTCGCTTAACACATTCTACCCCAGACACACCACAGCAAGATATGGATCGACCATGATAGTTCAAGGGTGATGCCAGAATAGCTTGGCGCCTATGGGCGCCAAGCTATTATGGCATCACCCTTGAACTATCATGGTCGATCTGTGCCCTGCACTGCAATGCAGTCTTCAGAGGACAACGGCAACATTTGGGGATTTCGGTGTCGGGGTACAATGAGTTAAAAGAGATTAAGACATTTTATCCCCTTGACTTCCGAGAAAATGTCAACACGCTCCAGCTGAGAGAGACATAGATCTCACGAGCCCCGCGCAGTGGCGAGGCCTCACGAATATCTATGCCTGTCGCTGACACCACTTTGAATCCATGTTCCTTGGACGCTGGGGCTCTCTGGCGAGCAGTTAACCCAGATTTCAAAACCACAATCTGCGTTAACTGGCAGTGAAGGGGTTAAATGTATCGGCGATTAGATCAAGTTTAAAACAAGCGCCCGATAAATCTTCATTTATTAGTATTATTATTATTATTGTTATTATTATTATTATCATCATCATTATCATGATCATCATTATTTGCCCTGTGCGTGTCGGTAGCGGTTTTAGTCGCGATGATTCCTACGGGAATCATCGTGACTAAAACCGCTACCGACGCGCAAAGGGTTGTTATTATTATTATTATTATTATTATTATTATTATTATTATTATTATTATTATTATTATTATTATTATTAAGCGTGCATTTTCTTACTGGTTTACCTTGCATTAACGTTGTCACTGACATTGGCAGTCCCCTTTATGGTCTGGAAATTGTATCACATTTCAAACAAAAACAGTTGGAAAATTCGGCAACCACAGGTAACGGACTGGACCCTGTATAACCCCTTCACTGACAGAGAGCGTCGATTGTGTTCAGGAAATCGTTTTAAATTCATTCAGGAAATCGTTTTAAATTCATTCAGGAAATGGTTTTAAATTCAACGCCAAATGAGCCCCATCCGCCCAAGAAACTTAGCGTCAGGGTGATGTCAGCAAGAGAGATACGTCCTCATGAGCCCCCGCAACTGAGTTTTCGACCCGCTTTCACAAACTGTAGAGATGATGTTTCGGGCTTCCGCCCCGCTTACCGTACCTGTAGAGATGATGTTGCGATCTCAAGACTCGCTTACATAAACCGCTGTAGAGATGATGCTGCGAGCTGCCGACCCGCTTACATAAACTTGATGCGAGCTTCCGACTCTCTTACAGTAACTATAGAGATGATGATGCGAGCATCCGATTCGATTACAGAAACTGTAGAGATGATGTTGCGAGCTTCCCGGCGACTGACCCGCGAACGGAAACTATAGAGATGATGCTGTAAGCTTCCGACCCGTTTACCTAAATTGCAGAGATGATGTTGCGAGCTTCCGACCCACTAAATGACTTACCGAAACTGTAGAGAGGATGCTGAGAGCTTCCCGACCGGGCCGTTTACAGAAATTGCAGAGATGATGGCGGCGAGCTTCCGACCCTCTTAAAGAAACTGTAGAGATCCTAGACTGAGAACAGGTTTCCACCCGCTTACAGAATATGTAGAGATGCTGGTGGCAGATCTGTAGAGATGCTGGTTTTCGACCCGAAAACTAGCCACCAGCATCTCTACAATGTCTGTAAGGGGGTCGGAAATGTGTTTTGTATGTCTATTTTGTACGCTCGCTTTATCTGTTTTTGGAGAGAAAAAATCTAACTTATTTAATTATTAATGCGTTTCACTAATACCTACAAGATCATCAGTGTTAGTATGGAATTCTGGTGACTTACCACCGTGCTGGGCTTCCACATTCTTGCGTTGTTAAGTTTGACTGAACTTGAGATTTGAAATCGGTGACGAAGTTCATGCATATGTAGATCGAACGACGTGGCTCACTCGTGGTAGGCTGAAATCCGGCACAAAATAGTTCGTCAGATAAAAGCGTTAAACTTTCATTAATTCGTGTATTTGGTGTTAAATTAGAAGTATTTCAAATAGTCCTATGTTAGCAAGTTGTATATCCTCACAGAAACTAAAGAACGAAGAGATTAGCATTAGAGTTGTGATATGACATTACAAATTATCTCGAGTAGGGACTACTTGTATACCACGTGTCTGAGCCAATGAAATTCGATGTCCACTTGTGGTGGACTGAATCGGTGCACGGCGGGTTGCACTCAGAGAGGGTGGAGGGTTGAGGGGTGGGGACGGATGGGGATGGTAACTGAAAATAGAAAGGAAATCGCACACTGGTTACTCCCCTTGATCCCGCTACTCCGTAGCGGATCGAGAGAAGTAACAAATGTGCGGCACGAGATAAGGGAGGAGGGGGTACAGTGCATTACCGGGTCCGCGTCTATTATAAAGCTGCAAACTACGCAGAGAATCGTCACACATTGAGACGATTGATTAGACAGCCGGTACAGCCGGTGACCGTTTATTTGCGTCTTTCAAAAGCAGCATCTGCCGCTATCTGCCGTCTTTCTACGGACAAGGTGGACAGAAGATAACCGGCCATGGCTTATTCAACAAAAGTAAGTAAGCCGTTTTTGTCTTTTGAACTGTGTTGTACTTCTGAAATTTTGCTTGTATTTCGTAGGTTGACTCTGTACCTGACATGATTTGAGGTAACTTACGAAGTGTTTCAATTCCGGAATCTGAAAGCATCTATTCCCCAGTTGCAAAAGTTCTGGCTCACATGCGAAGCAAGAGTGAGTCTATGTTTTGGGCCAGTGGTCGTCCGTCCGTCGTCTGTCGTCCGTCCGCCGTCGTCTGTCGTCCATCGTCCGTGGTGAACTGTAAAGTTGGCATTTATTTTCTCAGAGACTATCAGTTCAAGTCACATTTTTCAAACTTGGCGCAATGATACTTTGTGGTAAGACTTTTCTAAACATACCAATTTGAGTGACATCTCACAAAGGTCAAGGTCACAGGGGATCAGGAAATAGGTAGAAAATAGCTATATTTAGACATAATTTATTTTTTCTCAAATACTATTCACAACTTCAAACCCAAACTTGGTACAAAGAGATACCTGATGGTAAGACCTTTCTATAGATACTAATTTGGTTGATCACTCTGAAAGGTCAAGGGTCACAAGAGCTCAGGAAATGGGTGAAAAATAGCTATATTTTGACAAAAGATGTTTTTTTTTTTTACAAATACTATTCACAACTTCAAACCCAAACTTGGTACAG
>BTPG01000002.1:120225081-120237581 GCA_036245525.1 Semisulcospira habei | reverse complement strand
ACGGCCACGCCCCCTTTTAACTTTTGTGTACGTGGTGAAAAAAACACCTGATACTCTGGAAAGGTATCCTCTATAACATTTTGCTTACACGACCAGATCTCTGAAAATGCAAAAATTTGACACTTTTCACAGAACTGCCTAAAAGAAACACTTTTCAGCTTATTTACAAGACCTTGGATATTCCATGCCATGATGCGAAACACAGAGCTACCACTTTCATCACTACCACTTTCATCAACACAGTGTGCGGGTGTGGGTTTGAGTATGGGCACTTGAGTGTGTGTGTGTGCAGGTAAGTCGTCCTTTGAAGACACATGGTGGGGGCCCTGGGGGTCTGAATGAGGGACGGGCTGTCTTCTCCTGGTTGCTGGGTCAACATGCCGGCCTGCCCCTCATTTCTGCCCCCTGCGCTCCACTGGCCTCTGGGTAGCAGCGTCGTATGCGTGGGTCTTTCCCTCAACAACGAGGGAGTCGAAGCGGAGGAAGGCCTTCTTCCCCGCCTGCTTGGCCTCCTTGAGGAAGGGTAGTAGCTTGCGGCGCATGTCCCTCACCCGAGGGGTGAAGTCCTCAGAGATGTAGACCCGGGACCTGTTCTCCTTCAGCGTTCTTCGCTCAAACAGGATCCGCTCCTTGTCTTTGTACTTGTTGAAGCACACGATGATGGGGTGGGGTGCCTTGCCCCCCTTCAGACGATGGGCACGCTCCACCTCGATCTCCTCCTCTATGCCCATCTCGTCCTTCAACATTGACTTGACAGCTTTTTCACAGTCCGCCCAAGTCTCTGAGCGCCCCTGGGGGTGGGGGATTCCGTGAAAGATCAGATTATTGCGTCTGCTCCGCCCCTCCAAATCATCCAGCTTATCCTCCAGCTGCGTAACTTTCTCCTTCAACTCTCTGTTTTCTTTCATCACCGCAGTAAAGTCACTCTGAATTTTGTCCATCTGCTCCTGCATTGTAGCTTTCATACTGTCCATCTTTTTGTCCATCACATTCAACATTTTAAACACATCAGCAATGGTCGGCTCAGACACTGCGTTTGCCTCACCCCCGGGCGACTGGTTGTCTTGGTTCCCCTGGCATGTCAAAAGAGTCTGTCGTTTCGGTGGCCCTGGGTTCGCTTCGACATCGCCACACCGGAGCAGAAAGCCGACCAAAAACACGAGAATGACTGCCACCGGTCCGCTGACACTGACAGTGCGGTAACGTAGGGCTGCCTTCCTCTGTGCTTTGCGAGCCATGAAGTTTTGAAAAGTCCAGTAAAAGGTACCGCAAATGGCACGAAAAGATACCGGACTGCTTGGCATGATGAGCTGAATCACCCTGTCGTTGTTCTAAAGTCACTAATTAAGTAATTATGTTGCAAAATGCTAAAAATGTGCGGAGCCGCTCTTCAACTGTGTGACGTCGATCGTGAGCACAACTCACCCCCTGTGTGTGTGTGTGTGTGTGTGTGTGTGTGCGGAGTGTGTGTGTGTGAGTGAGTGTGTGAGTGTGTGTGTGTGTGTGTGTGTGTGTGTGTGTGTGTGTGTGTGTGTGTGTGTGTGTGTGTGTGTGTGTGTGTGTGTGTGTGTACAAACAAGCATTATAGAAAGGAGCAGTTTTCAAATAGACGAAACACCAGCAACGCTAACGAATGTAACTAAAGTATCTATTCAGTGAAGGAGGGTTAACGTGATGTAACGTTACACCATTGCTCTGAGGTTATCATTACGCAGTTGATAGTGTAACATTACAGCCGCACTGACAAGATAAATAGCTGTCTTACGCCTGTCGTATCACTTTGTTTCCCGGCTTTGAAAACAAGAATGGGTTCACTCGTGCACATTTCCCCTTTGCATTGAAAAGCTCACTTCTTATTTTCTTGGCTAGTGCGCAGCACAGTACACGCCTGGCCGTCACTTACTTGGGTGTGGCCATTCAGTCTTCACCACACACTGCAACAGGAGATGGATCGACCATGATAGTTCAAGGGCGGTGCCAGAATAGCTTGGCGCCTATAGGCGCCAAGTTATTCTGGCACCACCTTTGAACTATCATGGTCTATCTGTCGCCTGAAGCGGTACGTAATCTTCACATGACAACTCACAAATTGGGGATTTTGGCCCTAAGGTTCAACTTGTTCATGAATTTTGTCTGACTTTGACAGCAGGCCAATGGCAAGACCCTGCATGCCAAGCCCGACACAGAGAAAAAGAAACCTGAGTTTGGAAAGGATCAAACACCATGGGGAGGTAAGAGTGTCAGGCGATAGCAAGTAGGGTAAAGGGAGAGTAAGGTATATTTGGAATACTAGTAAGATAATGCAAGAGTATTTTACGTAGTAAATTTAATGTTTTCGTTTTTCTTCCTTCGTCCCTCCTCCCCCCAGCCCCGGTTGATCAGTTGCTCGCTTGGTTATTTGAATGGTCAGTGGTAAAATGGTCACTGGTAAAGTGCTTCAATAAAGAAATAAATCTGCTCGTTTGTCAAAGTTTGACGGACTGTCTTTGTTCCGCTAGTCCTTACCACACTTTTTTTTTTTTAAATAATGAATTAATATATGTGTGCTGGTCTGTGATTTTGGACCTTACGGCGCTAGCGCCGTAAGGTCCAAAATCACAGACCAGCACACAATATTCATCTGTCATTAGTAAACTGAACTGCATAACGTCCGCACAAGGACAACATTATGTTACGTATACATGTGCACAAATAAGTCATAATATTCATGTATCAAAAGGAAACTGAGCTGTATAACGTCCACACATAGGCCATTTAGCCTCGGATCCCTACAGCAGGAGATGTATTGACCATGATAATTCAAGGTTAGTGCCAGATTTTCCTGGCGCCTAACGGCGCCAAGCGAATCTGGCACTAACCTTGAATTATCATGGTCTGTGCATAGTCAGTTAGGTAACACCTCCAAACAGTTTGGGAAACACGACCCTGGGGTTAAATGGGCTAATGTATATCTGTGCAGAGATGACATGCGGAGAGCAGCTGAAGACGGTGGTGTGGGTGTTTGTGCGCATATTGCTGCTGCTGGGGTGTCTCTACTTCTTTATCTGCTCCCTGGGACTTCTGGAGGACTCTTTCCAACTGCTGGGAGGTGGGTTCTCTTCTGCTAGAGCATAATACCTAGTAAGCGAAGGTCCTCTGGCCCACGACGGCCGCAGTGGACCCGCGCACGGCCGTGCGCGAGGCCACTGCGGCCGTCGTCGGCCCGAAAACGTTTTACTACTGGGGTACATGTATTGATTGTACTCATGAATGAATTGCACCTTGTGTGCAGTACTTACGTGTCCTTGTTGTCAATGTGTGAAAGACTTGTTTGTTCCTGTCACTTCAACTACTTCAAGTTCAACATGCTAGCGGAAATACATATGCTAGTCTGCAGCAGTACAAATACAATTCCAAAGAAAGAAGGAAACACTCTCAGAAAGGAAAGGTACAACACCTGGCAATTTATCAGATTGTAAGGGTTAAATCCTTTTTCAAAATAGACATACACACAGAAAGGACCCTATGCATTTTTCAAGAAGTAACCGAAGAGATGATATATAAATAAATTGTGTTGCTATTGTCCTCTTTCTAACCGTGTTTCTTTCTTTCTTGCGAATTTCTCATAGGGGTCCGTGGATAGTAGCTTTCACTAATGCAAATCCACTGCGCCACCGCGTGCGCGCAAGCGCCTATACTAAGCTCTAGACTAAATACAAGGGAGGAATCGAATGGCACACGCGAAAGACGATGCACAGTGATTCCAGAGCTGTTTCAACCCTCAAAGCAACCATCCTTCTAAAAAACCCGAACTGAACAAACTCAGCAGATATTTTGCCACAAATCTACACCAAGTTGACCTTGCCCGCCGATCATAACCGATAGTTCAGGGGGGAGTGTGTAGGTGAGCCTCTTGCTTCTTCTCAGTCACCACCCGCCGAAATAACGAAAACCCCGGGGCGGGGGGGTGGATCCAGAACGCCTGCAATGCAGCCTGTATATCGGTGAATGTGTTTTCCACTGCAGGAAAGGCTGCGGGCAAAACGTTCCAGAATAACGAGCTGATCAAAAACCCTGTGGCCGGTCTGATGATCGGAGTCCTGGCCACTGTCTTGGTACAGAGTTCCTCCACCTCCACTTCTATCATCATCACTATGGTGGGCTCCGGATGTGAGTACTGCGCATGCTCCTGTGCATGTTTGACTTGATGACAGTATGTGTGCTTGTCTAAAGACCCAAAACGCACTATCTGCACCTCCTAAGCCACTGTTGACGCATGCATACCTTGAAGCGCTATTTTTTTCTTTGAGTGTGACTCATTCAAGGCGCTCTGAATCAATACTGAGCTGCGAAAGTCAGTCGTATAGCGTTGCCGCCGGCTACGCTATACGACACTTTCGCAGCTGTTGATGCGGGGCGCCTTGAATAAGTTAAAGCACGTTAATTATCATGAAAGCAGACCTTCTACTGCCTTGTTGTTTTTCAGTTTGCATAGACCTTTTATAACTCAGAGGTGTTGACAGAGATAGTAATGCGCAGCTAGCTACGAACGCACTATCTGCACCTCCTAAGCCACTGTTGACTCAGGAATTCCTATTTATGTCCCCCCTTGCACAGACAGTGATCGGGGAATCCACTGTTGACTGGCGTTTTTTGCTGTATTTACCTTTGCTAGCCCTGATTGAAAATTCCTGGTGTTTCTCGCGAAAGGGTTTAACACATTCTACCTCAGGACCGAAATCCCCACATTTTGAAGTTGCCCTCGACTGTATTACAATTCAAGAGACACTGAGATCGAGCATGATCGTTCAAGGGTGGTGCCAGAATAGCTTGGCGCCTAGGGGCGCCAAGCTATTCTGGCACCACCCTTGAACTATCTTGCTGGATCCATGTCTTGCTGAGGTGTGTCGGGGCTAAATGAGTTAAATAAATTCCCAGTACAATCATGGTGCATGCAGCGACATGGGCCGTAATAATATTTGCACGTGCATATGTCAAGAGAATCTACCACAGAAACTCTTTTGGATCTCTATCAAGCTGTAACAGATCGTGCGAATTTCGCTATGTAAAATTGTTTTTGCGTACAATTCAACCAGTGCGAAAATGAGACAAGTGTTTCCTAAACCTGGGAACTTAAAACATTAACCCATTTAGCCCCGACGCCGGCACTACAGCAGGAGATGACTCGACCAAGATAATTCAAGAGTAGTGTCAGAGTAGCTTGGCGCCTGATGGCGCCAAGCTGCTCTGGCACTACCCTTGAATTATCATGGTCGGACCATCTTCAGCAATTCGGTACACGGTCGTTAGTGACACCTTCACTCGTGACATGCGGCCCTGTGGTTACTGAAATGGGTTAAATCATTATCAATCGCAAATGAGTGTGTCTAACCTTTAACAACTGTAATCTGAAACAAAACGCGGCGTCAATGATCACATAAGTTTTTTTGCAATCTTTGAATCTCCCACCTATGAATTTTTTTCTTCTCTTCGTTTGCAGTCCTTAAAATAGATGAAGCCATACCCATTATCATGGGAGCTAACATCGGTACATCCGTCACCAACACATTTGTCTCCCTTGCACAAGCATCCGACAGGGCAGAATTTAGGAGAGCTTTCTCAGGGGCCACGGTAAGTTATCATTGACTGACAGGACAGACTGACTGACATACTGACTGCGTGCCAGACTGATTGACTGACTGACTGACTGACTGACTGATTGATTGATTGATTGATTGATTGATTGATTGATTGATTGATTGATTGATTGATTGATTATTCATAACAGAATAACTGTATTAACCATAAATAAGCAGTTCCTAAATTGTTAAGTTGGATTCTACAGACTACCACTTCGATGATGTTTAATGTTGTTTGTTTAAGAGACAAGTCGGACATACTAATAATTCATGGGTAGTGCTAGAACAGTTTCGCGTCACACTGCTAATAGCTGTTATAGTTGGGACATAGATCCCACTGCGGGGGGTCATGATGATCTATACCTTTTGCAGTTGGGTGGTGTTCAGATTTTCTCGGCACTGAAAGGGTTAATTAACTCATTTAGCCCAGAGTCCTTACAGCAGGAGATTGATTGACCATGATAATTCAAAGGTAGTGCCAGATTAGCTTGGCGCCTTCAGGCGCCAAGCTAATCTGGCACTACCCTTGAATTATCAAGGTCAAGCCACCTCCTGCAACTGGTACATAGTCGTTAAGTAACACTTCTAAAATTTGGGAAATGCACACGTGGGGCTAAAAGGGTTAACTGGTTGACTGTGTTGTTGATTCTGCCTTTGGAAAGAGCGCTGTTGACTATTCATAAGCATAACTATTAATAATTGAATATTCATGAAAAGTGACACTTATTTTGTCTGTCTTTGCAGGTGCACGACATGTTTAACTGGCTGACAGTGCTGGTCTTACTGCCCTTGGAGATGGCGTCCAACTACCTACGCAGGCTGACGGGCGCCATTGTGGACACGTTGCCAGATGGAAACGGCACTGACACTGCTCCGGACATGCTGAAAGCTATCACCAAACCTTTCACTCGCCTGATTGTAGAGGTACTATTTACCCTTGGCCGTCGGTAGCGCTGTTTGCAGTCGTGGTGATTCCTGCAGGAATCACCTCGACAAAAAGCGCTACCGGCAGCCAAAAGGTTAACCCATTCAGCCCTGACGACATACAGCAGGAAATGGGTCGACCATGATATTCAAGGGTAGTGCCAGATTAGCTTGGCGCCTATCGGCGCCAAGCTAATCTGGCACTACCCTTGAATTATCATGGTCGATCCATCTCCTGCAACAGGTGCGTAGTCGTTAGATGACGCCTCCAAAATTTGGGAAATACGTGCGTCGGGCTGATTGAGTTAATGCACATTTATCTTTGACGTATAGTTATTGCTAAACCCTAAGGTCGGAAACTCCAGATCTGGAAGTAAACTGATTGTGTCCCTCGATTCTCTGCCGCTGAATACCAAGGGAGACAATCAGTGTGTGATTTGGAAGTTGTCCTTTGAAGACTGCATTACAGTTCATGGCCACAGGGGAGGGGTCGGGGAGAGAGAGAGAGAGAAACCGGAAGTAATGGCAAGAGTTTCACAGAGCATCAATAGATTACTAATTAGCATCCTATTGACGCTCCGAGACATTGGCACGAAACACTTGCCGTAACTGCCGTAACTTCGCTTTTCTACCCCTGTGGTCGACCACTATTCTTCGTATTAGTGTTTAATGTATGAGCTAATATTTCGCCGGATCGTGACAAAAAAAATAATATAAGATAAAATAAAATGTAACCCCCTCACTTACGCTTTTATCATTTACAGCAAGACACCTCGAAATTTAATTTGAAACAGTCCTATTTTAAAACAGTCAAATTTCGGTGCTTTCATATCGGTTTTTCTTCCAAAAAACGTGTTCGACGAGATGTCGTTTGACCCAATTCCACTATTGGGTTTCAGGTGGACAAACACATCATCGAGAAAACAGCCGCAGCAGGACGAAACAACACGGAGGAACCCAGCGGTAACGTCCTCAAGCGCTGGTGTGACGAAGATGTCACGCTTCAGAACGTGACACACACGCGCGTCAATGTCACGAACGTGGACTGTGACGCGGTGCTGGCGTCAAGCACTGCGGGGTCCACGCCATGGCTGACACAGTTGTGCGAGGAGGTCAAACGTCACCCATTGGTGGATTCTGGTCGTGTGGATCTAAAGCTGTCCTGGGATTCGCTGGAATCGGAGAACGTCACCACACCTGTGGCCAGATGTAAGCACTGACGCAAGAGAAAATTAGAGGCAGCTGCTGGGGTTTAGCTGTCAGTTGACGTTGGTGCCAAGGGTAGAGCTCATTGTCATCGTCGCTGATTATTATAATACGCGATACTTTTTGCAGCCAGTTAGGTACCATTGCGAAAATGCCGGCGACGGCCGCAGTTGGCCCGTGCACGGCTGTGCGCGGGCCAGCTGCAGCCGCCGTCGGTCCAAAGACCTTTTTCTTAAACCCAACCAATTAATCTGTTTGCAGGTGAGAACCTTTTTGCGCAGTCCGATCTGAGTGATACTGCGGCTGGCGCCATTTTGCTGGTCTGTTCGCTTCTCGTCATTTTCCTGGCGCTGTACGGCATCGTGAAGGTTCTGCATTCTCTGCTGCATGGATCGCTTGCCAATGTACTTGCGGGTTTTTTCTTTGTTTGCTTATCGTTGTTTGTTTGTATGAGTTTTCAATAGACATGGTCATAGCAGATAACGATGACAAGTCATGATTTGACGTCATACTCGGTGGAACAAACGCTTAATAGACGATTTCCGCCACTCAGAAGTAGGTCAGAACTGCACGTGTTTCGACACAAATAGTGAATTAAAAGGACAAACATGCGATATCTGTCCGTAGAGACTGCCACGCCAAGTCTTTTTCAAAATAACAGCCGGGCATACATAATAGTGAGGTTTCGTTTGCAACGAAAGTCTCCCAAAAAACGAAAAGAGATGGAAGCCGGTCACGGCAACAGCATAGATATAACTCCAAACATCTCCAAGAGGCACAGATCCTCATGGGCCCACAGGGCTTATGAGGATCTATGCTCTTGGAGATGTGGGGAGTCCCTTGACTTCGCTCTCGTCCGTTGTTGGGGGTCGTTCGGCGTAAAGGTAACCTCTAAAATCGACACCCTTACAACTCAATCTCTATGTATCAGGTGATCAAGAAAACTATCAATGCTGACCTGCCTGGGAGAGCCGCCTACTTCACGGGCTACATCGCCATTCTCGTGGGCTGCGGCATGACCATGATCCTGCAATCTAGCTCCGTGTTCACCTCCACTCTTACCCCTCTAGTGGGAGTGGGGGTGGTGACGGTGGAGCGCATGTACCCCCTCACCCTCGGGTCTAACGTCGGCACGACCTTGACCGGCATTCTGGCGGCGCTGTCTCAGTCCGGGGACCACCTGAAGAACGCCTTGCAGGTAGGGTGGCGGTTTGACACTCGCTGACTGTGTGCATTGGTGGTTTAGATTTGTGTATGTTAATCCCTTCTCTGACCGTGGGCGAGACTTTTTTGTTGTTGTTGTTGAATCATTGTAAACTCAATATCAAAGAACCCCACCCGGGTCTGCCCTGGGGGACTTGGGTGGGGTTAGGTATTTTTTAGTTCCCAGGGTCACCCTGGTCAGCCCCACAGGGTGGGTTTTTCTCTCTATTCTGGGGAATGTGTTTCTGTCTACCCTTTGTCCATTCACCTGTCTTTGCCTTTTAAAAACTCTCCCTACTGTCTGCACTGCCTGTAGCTCTTGATATTGGATGTGTGTTGCTAAATGGTCTTAGCTTTATTTATGTGTTAGGTTTATTTAACGTATTTCGGCTGGCCACATACCTTCAATGTTCTGTTTTGTTTTTTTTCACAAGCAGTGCAGGCACGTCCTGAGAAAGCCTTGTTGCTGTCGGGACGTTAAGCAATGTACAATCAATCAATCAATCAATATCAAAGATTCCCAGACGTCAAAGGAACTTGGATACAAAGTGATTTAAGCAAGAGGCATAGATCCTCATGTGCCCCGCAACTGCGCTTGCGATTGGGTGGTGTTCACATTTTTCTCTGCAGTGAAGCGGTTAACCCTTATCATTCGGAATACACCAGTGTGTGAAGTAAGTTTGACTAAAATAGTTCAAGGGTAGTGCCAGAATAGCTTGGCGCTTCTAGGCGCCAAGCTTTCTGGCACTACCCTTGAACTAAAGCCATTGGTCTATATCCTTATCTGTAAGTACTATAATGGAGCTTGCATATGGCAGTGTACAAATTTGAAACTTTTAGCCTCAGTATGATATGGGATAAATTGAATTTACAATCTGTGCGCTGATCTTTGGCTTGTGCGCGAGTTGGTGACAACGGAATGTTGAATCAGTGTCGTGTTACCTTTGCTGTGGTTAGATCAATCGTTCGTCTGTAGATTGTTCCTTCATTCCTTATTTTCTTTCCGTCATTCGTTTATTTATTTTATTTTACTCTGTCTGTCGGTCTTTATTATCCTCTGTTTTCTTGCCACAAATTCCAATAAATACTGAAATGAAACGGGATGAAGATAAGATCAGAAGACAGCCCCACCCCCCACCCCCCAACCCAAACCTTCCTCCCCACCAAAAAAGAAAAACCAACAACAAAAAAGTACTTAATGGAGGGGTGGATGAAAAAAAATTACATAATGGATGGATTTGTGGGTGGGTGGGTTGTGGATTGATTGATTGATTGATTGATTGATTGATTGATTGATTGATTGATTTGAACTGGAAGTATTTTGTGCTTAAGATGTTCTATAAGAAGTATTTTTCATGAGCATCATTGGACTTTGTGTCTGCTAGGTGGCGCTGTGTCATCTGTTCTTTAACATCACCGGCATCGTGCTGTTTTACCCCATCCCCTTCATGCGCTGGCCCATCGGCATGGCCAAAACCCTGGGCCGCGCCACCGCCAAGCACCGCTGGTTCGCTATCGTCTACATCATTCTCCTCTTTATCCTCTTCCCCGGCTTCGTCTTCGGCCTGTCCATGGCGGGCGTGGTCTACCTCGGCGCTATCGGGGGCACACTATTGTTCCTCTTCCTCGCCATACTGCTCATCAACGTTATGCAGCGGAAGAAACCGGGTTGCCTCCCGCGGGGCCTGCGCACCTGGAACTTCCTGCCGAACTGGTTGCATTCGCTCACACCCGTGGACAATCTGATTGCGAGTGTGTGCCGGTGCGGCTGCTGCCAAAAGCTGCAAGCAGCGGATTTGGGAGATTGTACGATAGACGATGTGGAGATTGGTGTGGGCGAGCCTGAGGATCGCACCAAGATTCCAAACGGTCACGCGGACTTTGAGCAGATTGTACACAGTAACGGGGTGACGAAAGCTGGTGACTACGGAGGGGTGAAAGAGAACGGAGGGGCAGCAGCCTATGAAAACCAGGGTTTCGATGTCGAGGAACATCGTTTGTAGTAAAGTCAGAACTGAGCTAGCAACGAACTGCTATAACACGTCTTTCTAACTCATTCAGCCCTGTGGGAGGTCGATTGATTATGATAGTACAAGGGTGGTCTGTGTAACTTTCAGCCTGTTGCAGATCGATTAAGCAGGACAGTTCAAGGGTAGTACATGATTAGCTTGGCGTGCTGACTCTTCTGCCCGTATGGGAGACTGATTGATTATGACATTTCAAGGATAGTGCATGATTCACTTGGCGCCCTGAGGGCGCCAAGCGAATCATGCGCTACCCTTGAATGAGGACTGCTGAAGATCGCAGTCGCTTAATCAGGCACTTAATCGAGCGAACCATGCACTACCCTTAAATAATTATTTATAGTCGAAGGGAACACGACACATCAGTCGTGCAATAACATGTGCCTTGAAAATATGGTCATGAGGAAATATGCCTATTGTAGCTGGATCGTGTTCACCTTTTTTTTTTCTTCTTTTTTTTTTTTTTCTTTTTTTTTTTCGGGGGGGGGGAGGGAGGGGGGGGGGGGGCAAGCAGTGAAGGTTTCAAGTGTGCTGAGGAATTTTCCCTTTGTTTTTATTATGATATGATCCAGGCTTTTGCTCTCTCGAAAGTTTTTTTTTTAAATTACTATCAATTGTAACCCTTGACTGCCAGTTGATTTAGACTGTATTTATGCAATCCTCGTTAATTCAGCGACAAAGAGCCCAAACCGTCCCAGTAACATGGATTCAAAGTGATGTCTGCAAGAGGCATAGATGCTCGTGAGCCCCCGCAATTGCGGGGGCTCATGAGGATCTATGTCTCGTGCGCTTAGGTCGTGTTTTTTTTCTCGGCAGTCAAGGGGTAATGACGGCCCGAATCAAACGAGGCACACATCTGCCGTATTTTTGTGGGGAGTCAGTACGCCCTGGCAACCGAGCAGCTTGTAATTCTTTTTGCACAGAAAGAATGTGTTTTTTGCTATTTTCTACTTTGTCGACAGACAGACAGACAGGGTTATGCATACTGTGTATGTGTCATCAAAATGGATATTATCACTCAGCTGTTTAAGGACCCTTTTAGTTACATAATGAGTAACCTGATACGCTCTTGGGGATTCTGGAATACGTATCGTATCTCTTTACCAAGCCGTTACTGTGGGTTCATTTAGCTCACTCGTCGACTTGAAATCATGATGCAGGCCAGTGCGTTGTCTCGAGGGTGCCACAACGGGTCACTTCAGGGACGGAACCCCCGAAACCCACTCTGACCATTTCTTATATACAATTTTTAGTCTCTGTTCGCACAAGGGCCCTTTTCCAAAGGTCCTGCGTTATTTTTACCTTTTGACCTTTCATGCCCTTGTTTGGACACTCGTGCCACCTATACCCACACAAATTAATCTCTTTCTCACACAAGGTATACGATTCCTATCGGGTAACCGATCTCCCACCCTTTGTCCACCCCACCCGGGTCTGCCCTGGGGGACTTGGGTGGGGTTAGGTATTTTTTAGTTCCCAGGGTCACCCTGGTCAGCCCCACAGGGTGGGTTTTTCTCTCTATTCT
>BTPG01000002.1:120197581-120222581 GCA_036245525.1 Semisulcospira habei | reverse complement strand
TCTGGCACTGCCCTTGAATTATCATGGTCGACCCATCTCCTGCGACTGGTGCATAGTTCATTAGATGACGCCTCCAAAATGTGGGAAATACGACCGTCGGGCTGAATGAGTTTAAGGGAAAAAATGATGCGACATCAGAATCTAGAGTGCTGCGCACATTATTTCTTTTGCTCTACATAAAAAGTACACTAAGATTTATTACACGTCACGTCTTTGTCGCGACAGTTGAAGATATAGGCCTGCAATACCACGGTGTGTGTAGGTATGAACTGATCTGCACGCGACAGCTTGAATAAATTGTTAGTTTAGTTTCGGGTTTAATTCATTCTGCCCGCGACCCACCACAGCAAGATATGGCTCGACCATGAGAATTCAATGGTGGTGGAAAAATAGCTTGGCGCGTATAGGCGCCAATCTATTTTTCCACCACCCTTGAATTCTCATGGTCGATCTGTCTCTTGAATTGTAAGGCAGTCCTCAGAGGATAACTCCAAAATGTGGGTATTTCCTACTTCGGGCACAGTGAGTTAACGTCCACGCGGGACCGGAGTCAGTAATAATGGACAGACCTCACGGGCGGGTTATGGGGGACAGGGACAGCGATTGCCTATGGAGTACGACTTGAACACTGATCAGTTCAGACACACTCCTGTTGTGCTCCTTTGGTTTGAAAGGGACCTGTCAACGGACATGATAATAAACAGCAAAGCCCGACTTTTTCGCCTGGGCGAAAACATGTTTGAGGTTAATATATATCATGGAGGATACCTATGCCTATGGAATACGAACTAAACACTAATCAATGTAGGCACACTCCTGCTTTACTCCTTTCAACTGACGTGATATACACAGCAAGCCCGACTTTTTTGCCTGGGCGAAAACATGTTCGAAGTTGATACATTTTATAAGGACTACAAGTCTCTCAGCTAGTATCTGTGAAATACGAGCTGAACACTGATCAGTTCAGGCACACCCCAACTGGCAGCCTTTGGTTTGCCAGGATTTTTCAACGGACCTGATATAGCAAGTCCGTCATTTTCCCTAAAAGAATAAATGTCAGATTGATACGTTTCATAGAGGATTAGAGTCTTTCAACCATCGCGATTCATCTGAAAGAGGTATATTTTCTCATGATCCCCTTCGAATGAGTGAAAATATATCCCATTTCTTCCCGCTTTGGGAAGGAGTGGTCAAATTAACTCATTCGGCGAGTGCTGCATTCGGATACACCCTCAGTTAACGCATTCAAGGCGCCCCGCATCAATAGCTGCGGAAGTGTCGTACAGCGTTGCCGGCGGCAAAGCTATTACTTCACTTTCGCAGCTATTGAGGCGGGACGCCTTCAGTGAGTGTCGTATATCGTTGCCGCCGGCAAAGCTCTGCGACGCTTTCGCAGCTACTGATGCGGGGTTGTTTGAATGAGTTAAGGACGGGCACAAGGTACTCCGGCATGACATGTGCACGATACGGCAGAAAATACGACATCTACCATTGGAGCGGTCATCCACCCCGATTCACACGCGAGAGGAAACTCGCCCGACGTTTTCACCCCCTGACAACACAGCCCCGCATTCACACAAAATTAAATGAGCAGTCCTGCTTCAAGTCTCGATAGTACTGTTGTCGATGTTAACCCCTTCTCTGCTACAGGACGCGTATTTTGCTTCTGAAATTTGTGTTCATTCAACGACCAAAGATCACCAAAAGCCACGACCGTCCGAGGAACGTCGATACAAATTGGTCTCAGCAAGAGACATAGATCCTCATGTGCCCCCGCGACAGCGGGGGCACATGAGGATCTATGTCTCTTGCACTGAGTTGGATCTTGATCTGCAGCGAAGGGGTTAAAGCGATCGACCTTCTCCGAGGCAATTGATGAACGGTTCACGGTTCGCAATATCTGCTTTATAAAGACTGGGGCTACGGATAAAGATTATTGGTATGTCTTTAGAACGTGCTGCACAAAAGGACTAATTTAGGTCTTGTCTGCCTCCAATGCCAAAGGTGCGAGGTTCGATACCGGGTTCCGGCGTTGGATTTTTCTCCTCTGGTGTCACCGTCTGGGCAGTGGGCAGATGTTCACATCTGCACGGGACATAAACGACCCCGGCCCCCACGAGTCCCCTGCTGCCTTGCAGGCCTGGCCGCTTGGCTGCGGAAAGGCAAAGGGAGGAAACCCCTGACATCAAAGCCCCCGTGTCTCCGGGGAAGGCTTTTGAGCCAGAGACTAAGACAAGGACAGTCTGATATAAAACCTACGACCCGAGGACCTCGATGCCACCGTCCCAGCTTGCTAGGCCATGGCAAACGAACCAAGGGTTTAAAGGGTGGGGCCAGTACTGCGCACACTGCACTCCACCAAAAAGCTCCACCGCGCAGGCTTTAGGAAACGCCCACGGACTATGACACTTACGTGGGCAAGCCCTATAGAATCTTCGTTCGCGAAGTCAAGCCAAGAAGAAGGGAGGTCTTGTTAAACATTTTAGCCCCAAGGTCCCATTTCTCAAACGACTATGTACCAGTTGCAAGGGATGGATTGACCATGATAATTCAAGGGTAGTGCCAGCTTAGTTTGGCGCCTGCTAATCTGGCACTAACCTTGAATTATCATGGTCAATCCATCTCCTGCTGCAGGGACTCGGAGCTAAATGGGTTAAAGTCAGAATGTCGCGAAATAAAGACTTTTCTGCTCTTAAGTTCTCTTTTGCAACGCGAGCAACAGGCATGGGATGATCGTTGTGTGGCTGGCCACTTCTTAACACGGGTAGTACTCATGGTGTTAAGAGGTGACCAGTTAGTCAATTTAATTCAATAAACTTTTATCATCCCGCTATGGGCAATTAAAGTGGCTAGAAACCTGACAACATCCCCGACAACGATCATCCCATGCCTGTCTAAGTGAGTTCCCCGATGGTCGAAAGGACACTAACGACACCTCTGTTACGTGAAGATATTCGCATGGCTCGTGAAAAGATGGGTAGAAATGTCTCACGGTTGAGGCAGGACAACCATTGAAAATCAGTTCAATTGGCGAATTTTATCACTCAAAGCTCACCATGGAGAAGGCCGATTTAACTCAGTATTTTAGGGGTCATCTATCCTGAACAGCACCATAAAGGAAACGTCTAACGTTTCATCCCCTCGACAAAACCCCAGTAAGCACATAAATTAACAGTCCTACTTCAAGTCCTAATAGGCCTGTTTTCGATGTAAACATTTTTTGTGGTCATCAACTCTGAAAATGACCCGAACGGAAATGTCTGACGAGTTTTAACTCTTTCGAGACATGTCTCATACGGATACGTGGCTATTAGCCGCGTATCCGTATACGACACGTCTCGAAAGGGTTAACCATTGACAATACCACCGTATTCTCATAAATTATATGAAACAGGTTTACTGTGGCTGTTGACTGTCCTGTTTTTATGCTAGTTTAGGCCAATGTCTCAACTTTCATACACTCTTAGTAAAAGTTCATACTCCTGATGTCTGACACCACTCAACTTATAAACCTAGTGCCTTTTCAGCAGAATGACTGTTAAGTACAGTTCAGTGCAATGCAGTATGGCTTGTGAAAGAGGTATAGGAATGTCTTAGTTAAGGCAGGACAAGCATTGAAAACTCGTTTCATCGGATAATTTTAGCACTCACAGCCCGCCCTGCAGAAGACAGCTTTAAAGGAGATATAGACGCAGATTTTTCTTGGCATATTTTTGCACTCAGAACTGACCAGCCCCTATTAAGCTTTAATGGCGGAGAGACACAATTTTGATTTCTTTACCCCGTAACATGTGCTTATGTAACTAGATTTGGTGGTGATAGGGAAGGATAACACGTTCTCTTGTTTCTCCTGCCAGTAAAAGTCTGATAAATCACTTTAAATTAGATAGTCAAATCAGTCTCCGTTATGTCGTATCAGTAAAACTTACTCAGATAAGCTCTAAAACGCATTATGCTCGACGGCGCAATGTGTCGGATAAACGCTACTAACGCATCGTACCCGACGGCGGACATTTTCCAATTTCAGAGTTGTTCTCTGTTGTTCAAGAGACATATCGACCATGATAGTTCAAGGGTGGTGCCAGGATAGCTTGGCGCCTAGAGGCGCCAAGCTATCCTGGCACCACCCTTGAACTATCATGGTCGATCCATGTCTGTTTGCAATGTGTCAGGGGTGAACTTGTTAACGTGATCTTCTCCGGATCTGCACTTACTGCTAAAATTGCTTGAAAAAAAAAACTCCCCGATACATCGTGTTCTCAATGTTGTCTTGCTTCATCTAAGACTTTTCTGTACTTCATTTTACAATCCATGTCAGTAGGCACACATAGCGTACCTCTCTACTGCGGGCTTTGAATGCTAAAATTTGCCGTTACAACAGGTTGCCATCAAGACTTTTTCTACTCTTCCTATTGAAATACATAACGGAGGTTTTTGTGCGCATCGCTGGACCTCTTACATCCAAACTAGACCTCTTACAAGAACACTACAGAAAAAGAAAAGGAAAGTCTTTTATTTTACGGCGTTCTAACTTCACAAGTTAATTAACTCATTCAGCCCGGCACACGTATGTCCCAAATTTTGGAGGCGTCATCTAGCGACTATGCACCTGTTGCAGGAGATGGATCGACCATGATAATTCAAAGCTAATCTGGCACTACCCTTGAATTATCATGGTCGATCAATCTCTGCTGTAGTGCGTCAGGGCTGAATGGGTTAAGCAACCTTTGTTCAGCATTAACGTAAGACGTACTAAGAATATTTACAGAGAAGATATTGCGAAGTGTTAACCCTTTCTGGTGAAAACAGTGTCACCTCAAGCAGCTTATATGATTCTTCCACTTTTCTTGTCAACAGCGAGGCAGCAGTGCGCCGATCAGTGACAGTGTGTGGTTAGCTCAGCGCCTGGACAAATGACAAATGGTGAGCTATCATTAGTGAGGTTTCATTTCAAAAGAACGACTCCCAACAACGAACTAGAGCAAAGTCCCTGTGGATTGCAAGCTTGTGCCATAAGCATTAGACAAAGTTCCAAACATCTCCCAGAGGCATAGATCCTCATGAGCCACACTCCAAACATCTCCAAGAGGCATAGATCCACATGAGGGATCATGAGGATCTATGCCTCTTGAAGATGTTTGGAGCGTTGTCTATACTTATGGTACAAGCTGGTTATCAACCGCGGTTTCCCCTCTCTCGTCCGTTGACGGTAGTCATTTGTTTAAAACGGAACCTCACTATTGTCAATCCACCTCATACACATTGTGCGTAGAAGTCTGGGGACAGATTCCAAATTTATTAAACTAGTGTTACTGGAGGCAGTCACTTTAACTGTGCACGACTTGAAAGTCTATTCTTCGGCTAAAATATGACCCTTTCTAAACCTTTGCCCCAGAGTGCAAGGTCAAGGATACCCCCTACCCCTACCCCAACTCGCGACACTGGCCCAGCCAAATGGCAGGTTTAGTTGACGGTGATGTGTGCCTCATGTGACCTCCTTTAACTCCGTAAGCCCTGAGGACAAAATTACCCAATGTTTGTAGATATCCTCTGAGGTCTATATCACAGTTCTGGAGACAGATCGACCATGGCATTTCAAGGTTGGTGTCAGAATAGCTTGGCGCCTTGAGGCGCCAAGCTATTCTGACACCGAGCTTGAAATATCATGGTCGATCCACATCCTGTCGTAGTCTCTCAGGGCGTTATGGGTTAACTGTAGCTACACGAATGGGAGAGTTGAAGTCTGTGGCTGCATCAGAGTGTTTTTCAAATACATTCTTTACAACTTGGGTCTTTACATCCAAACATTAATTTTACACCCAGAAACTTTCAGAGACCATGTTTGTTTGTTCGTTCGTTCGTCCGTCCGTTCGTTCGTTCGTTCGTTCGGTCGGTCGTTCCGGCATTCTGTCGTTGTTTGTGTATATATAATTGCTTGCTTGTTTGTAAAAGATACTCGTATAATTCAGTCACCCGCTTTGGTTAAAACTCCTATCAGACAAAGACAAACACAGTTTTAGTTTAGTTTTAGTTTTAGTTAAGGTATCCAAACTGGTAAGTGTGGGTCCCTGTGGACCAGGACAAGGAACTTCAATGCCCCTTATATGCCCCACCCAAAACAAAGAAGATAGGTAATATGTAGACACAGCAAAATGTGTACGAGTAACAATAGAAAATTAATTTTGTATGCCGTTCATCATTATTCGATTATACATTACTTGGCCTTGTTGTTTGCACGCATGCCGTTTGTGATAAATGGTTGTAAAAACACCGCATCAACGGGCAATAAAATAAAACGGTTAATAGGTCGCAATCTCTGGTTTAAGTATTGCAAAATGTAAGGCTTTTCTGTTCTTTTTCTTCCTCGCTATGCAGAATTCCCCGACGTCAGTAGCCGGAAAACTTGTCATGGGTGGGTGCCTGTTCACGTAGGAAGTACAGTCATAGTTGGGGTGTGATAACATTGAAAACTCGTTGCATCGGCAAATTTGAACAACCAAAGCCCGCCCTGGAGCAGATCGCTTTGGTGCGGTGCACGTTGAACACCATCCACCTGCAAGAGACAGACCCATATGAGCCCCCGCGACTGAAGTCGCGGGGGCTCATATGGGTCTATGCCTCTTGCTGGCCTCAGCCATTCGCGTCTTCGTTCATTGCGCAGAACGGTTTTATCATGAGTTTTAACACTCTGGCTGTCGGTAGAGGGAATCACCCCGACAAAAAGCGCTACCGACAGCCAGAGGGTTAAGTTGCTCAAGTGCGTGATAGTACGCATGTCCACTGGCAGTCGAGGGGTTAAAAGCGACGAAAGGCCACCGAACTCTAGCGTGTGAATAAATCAGGGCTACCGGCGACCAGCACTTTGGGTGACAGACCTACTTGCTGACTAGTGTACAGGCCTGACCGGCTGGCATTGTGTAGGACGCGACGAGACAGTGGTATGCTTGGCGTAGAGGAGACACGAAGATGTCCTGCAGATAAACAAGTTCAAATCTTGCTCGCGGAAATTTGGCCCTGCCACCGGAAGACTCAGTTTTCGATCGTTTCTCAGGTCAGTCAATGTTTTCGTTTCAATAATCACTGTGTAGTACTAATAATATACAAAACAATAATTTATTAACCTGCTCATTGGCAGTCATTAGAGTTTCTAAAAAATCAATAATTGAACGCTGAAGACACTGTTCAGGGAACATGCATACAAGATGTGCCTAGCAAGAGACCAGAGACATTGATCTCATCAGCCCCGGGAAATTGCTGGGCTCATGAGGATCAATGTCTCTTGCAGTTGAATTTGCGTTCTCTTTTTCTCGGCAGTGAGGGGGTTAGTATCCAGTGTGATAATAACTTTTAACTCATTCAGTGCCGAGAAAATCTTAACACCACCCAACTGCTGAATGATGCGGCAGCTCACCAGGATCTGTTCCTTTTGCTGGCACCACTTTGAATATATATTCCTGGGACAACTAGGGCCTTTTGCTTTTTTAATTAACTCATTCGAGACGTGCCGCCTCCGGATACGCGGCTTATGCCGCGTATCCGGAGACGGCACGTCTCGAATGAGTTAACAAAGACTGCAGAAACAGTGTGTCTGTGTCAACCGGCACTGAATCGGTTTAAGGAATACACGCCATAACAACAAGCCTATCAAGCGAGTTCAAAGGCAGCTGGATAAAACAACCTTCAAAAGAAAAACATTCTCTTCAGAATAGCAGGGACAGAACAGTGTACTGCCATTCTGTCCTTTTTATTCCTTTTTTTCCCATTCTCATATTACACTGCTGTTTTATTTCTTCTTCTTCTTCTTTTTCGAGACTTCTGGGACCTTCCAAAATTGCCATCTGACAACTTCCAGAAATCAACTTTTGTGTACAAGCATGAATGCGAAGAAAATCGGCCTGTGCTTGAACGTAAAGTGCATAAACAAAACCAAAGAAAACAAGGCTCGCTCTGCTTATCTGATCAAATGTGACGTATTGCATGTGTTTCCCACGTGACGATGTTGGTAACGCATCTAATGCACTATCGGGGGTGAAAAGGTTTTCGTATTCAGACAAACTGTTTTATCATTATATTTAACACATTCAGCCCTGTCGGCGCCAAGCTAATCTGGCACTACCCTTGAATTATCATGGTCGATCCATCTCCTGTAACAGGTGCATAGTCATTAGATGACGCCTCCCAAATGTTGGAAATACGACCATCGGGCTGAATGAGTTAACCACTAAGACTCTCACCATTTGCCAAAATATCAAACGAGAGGGGGGGGGGGGGGGGGTCCAAACACTCTTAAAAAAAAAGGGACTTTGTTATAGCATTTTAAATAAATTTTTATTATTATTATTTTTTTTTTTTTTTTGAGGGGGGGGATCCGGAACCCCTGCAATCCCCCCCCCCCCCCCCCACCCTCCTCCGATCCGACCCTAACCTTTGTCTTACTGCAGTACTACATTGTTGTTGGTACATGTACGGCCCTTGCACAAAGTAGGACATGGATCTGCTATGGTAGTTCAAGGGGGGTGCCAGGCTAGCTTGGCGCCTTTCAGGCTAGTCTAACACTACCCTTGAACTATCATGGTCATTCATTCTCCCTCATAATCATATCGAAACATGCGTCTAATGCTAGGCTTACGTTGTTCTCCCTTTCAATGCCTGAGTTGACTAATTATTATCATGAGATTGTAGGATGAACTAATGTCTTTACACGCATTGCAACAAACATACGGAATACTACGTGAAGTAGTTTATGTGCAAATGAAATTCAGTCCCTCAGCAAGGAGACGACTGAAAAGATGAAAGTAGCTGAACCATCGGTTGTTGCGCTTTCAGTCACCTGCACAGTACACAGCTATGGCCTTCAAAGCTTCCCTTTCATTCATAGGTTTGGTTTGTGTGGTAAAGTTCGTTATTGTTTTCACACCCTGTCAGCACCCAACTGAATTTAACTTATTATCCCACTATTCAGCCCCGACGCACTACAGCAGGAGATCAGCAGCATCCTGATGGCGCCAAGCTAATCTGGCACTACCCTTGAATCGTTATGCTCGATCAATCTCCTGTAACTGGTGCATGACCAATGGGTGACACCTCCAAAAACTTAGGAAATGTGACCTTGGGGTTAAATGAGTTAAAAAGACTTGAAGGGGCGGTCCGTGGCGCAGTGGTTAAGGCGCCTGCCACCAATGCCAAAGGTGCGCGGTTCGATACCGGGTTCCGGCGTTGGACTTTTCTCCTCTGGTAAGTGTCACCGTTAATTCGGGCGGACCGTCGGGGGTTCTTTCTCCGGGTACTCCGGTTCTTCCACCCCCCCACCCCCCACTTTGGTACCGGTCTCAGGTCACTTTACAAATTTCAAATACAAGCGATCAAAAATCTCTGTAACTTCAGTAGCTGACTGGCCCTTCGTTTGTCTTGTACTGTGTTTGTCTTAAATGGCGTAAATCCGTGTCTGTTTCGTGAGTGTGTGTGTTGGGTTTCAGGCGCGGCGCTTTGAGTCGATTTCCCCAAAATTGAGAAAAAGCGCCTATATAATAACGGTATTATTATTATTATTAAGTTACGAAAAAAAAAAAAAAAAAAAAAAAAAAAAAAAAAAAAAAAAAAAACCACCACGGCTCTCTGAGAGGATAAATCCCACAGACATATTCGGGTGTAACTCTAGCTTCAGGCTGCTATTACCCTTATCATTCGGAATACACCAGCGTGTGAGATAAGCTTGACTAAAATAGTTCAATGGTAGTGCCAGAATAGCTTGGCGCCTACAGGCGCCAAGCTATTCTGGCACCACCCTTGAACTAAAGCCATTGGTCTATATCCTTATCTGCAAGTACTATAATGTAGCTTGCATGTGACAGTGTACAAATTGGAAGCTTTTAGCCTCAGTATGATGTTGGTTAATGCTACACATATCCATAAAGAATATGAAATCCGGACCAAAAAGATAACTGCCAAGCATGTAAAATGCAGAATATAAAACACAATGTACTGTGTTGTAACTGTCTTTTCTAAGCGTGCGTCTTTCCTCGTTGGGTTATTCTAGACATGTACAGGAACTGAATGGATTTGTCGCACCCTTAGTACTATACACATCATTTTGTATGACCGGAAGTATTTGGTTCCTTGCTTGCCGAGTGCAGAAAGATCTAGCTGCCGAAAGGTCTCCGAACTTGAATATCAGGGCCTGAATGCATAGCCTAAACAACTTAACTCATTGTGCCCGAGTTACCAAATACCCACATTTTGGAGTTATCTTCTAAGGACCACGTTATTTTTCAGGAGACAGATCGACCATGATAGTTCAAGGGTGGTGGCAGAATCGGCTTGGCGCCTATAGGCGCCAAGCTATTCTGCCACCACCCTTGAACTATCATGTTCGAGCCATATCTTGATGTGGTGTTTCGCGGGCAGAATGAGTTCAGTACCTTCAGTACCCGGGTGGCTGGTGAAAAGTTGCTCAGGTGGTAAAGCCGTAAAAATGTTGCAGCAAGGGTTTCGTGAGAAAAGATAACTAAAAAGAGAGGTTGAAGCCCCTTTAAGTGTGTGAAAATGAAGCACGACGTTTCGAATCTAATCAGAGATCATTCTTCACGGTGATATGGCAACAATGTAGAATCTTTTTACGTTTCTGCGTTGTTGCCATATCACTGTGAAGAACCGGTCTTGTGACTGAGGCCCACAATATACTCTCTTTGATGCCCATGACAGAAGCTGTGTGACTATCTGCGGGATAGATACATACGTCCGAGTGCAGAAAAAATCTAGCTGCCAAAAGGTCTCCGAACTCAGAATATCAGGGCCTGAATGCATATCCTAAACAACTTAACTCATTGTGCCAGAGTTACGAAATTTTGGAGTTATCTTCTGAGGACCGCGTTACTTTTCAGGAGACAGATCGACCATGATAGTTCAAGGCGCCAAGCTATAGGCGCCAAGCTATTCTGCCACCACCCTTGAACTATCATGGTCGAGCCATATCTTGATGTGGTGTGTCGTGGGCAGAATGCGTTAAGTGGTATGAGAATTGGCGATGTCACGTGTTCCCAAAAAAACTTCAGTACGAACTGCATTTGGACTACCTTCCGTGCATATTTCAAACACGAAGTCTTCTCTGAGTGTTTACAGTTTATTGTAGCAGCGCACGTGACTAGAGGCAAGGTAAAGTGAACTGCGATGCGGCCTTCGCGGCGTTAAACCCTATAATAATAGTGAGGTTTCTTTTGAAACGAACGACTACCAACAACGAACCACAGCGAAGCCATATCGGATAACCAGATCGGCAGCCGTTGTGCCAAAAGCATAGACAACACTCCAAACGTCTCCAAGAGGCACAGATCCTCATGAGCCCTCAGGGCTCATGAGGATCTATGCCTCTTGGAGATGTTCGGAGTGTTGTCTATGCTTCTGGTTGACACTGGTTATCCGCCGTGACTTCGATCTCGTTCGTTGTTGGGAGTCGTTCGTTGCAAACGTAACCTCACTATTGAAAAGAAAAGGGGAGACTGCCAGTAACCTCACTATTATTCGTATTAGACTATATACAAACACGTACTCGTCAGGCGTCTGTGGTTTTAGAGGAGGAACATTTGCATATTTGAGTGTTCTATTATTCGTATACAAACACGTACTCGTCCAGGCGTCTGTGGTTTTAGAGGAGGAACATTTGCATATTTGAGTGTTCTATTATTCGTATACAAACACGTACTCGTCAGGCGTCTGTGGTTTTAGAGGAGGAACATTTGCATATTTGAGTGCTCTTTTTCATGAACCCCTGCTGCACAGAAGGAGCTCATGAGAATTTCCTGTAGACAGGAGCTGTTGAATGGTGACGGAATTTTGAATGGTTGAACATGATCGAGGTTTCTTCTAAATGTGTGCGTGGTTGAACAGATAACAGAAGTAACATTAGAATTAACGATGTAACTTAGGCTTATCTCTGATGCAAGAGTCATGTGTATTCTGATAAGCGCCCAGCTACATGGGCTCATGAGAATCTAAGCTTCTTGCAGATAGAAAGATCTCGAAGGAAAAAAGCAGCCTTTAGTTGAGTTATCTTCTTATTGTGTGCGTTGCAGCGCATGTTTCACGAAGTGAAGTGACATGAGTATTAGCGAAGTAATCTTTCATCCCGTTCAGTGCCGAGAATATTCGAACATCACCCAACTGCAAGAGGCATAGATCCTCGGGGGCTCATGGTGATAGGCCTCCTACTGACACCACTTTGAATCCATGTTCCAGGGACATGTAGGGCTTTTCGGTGTTTTCAGTTCACGAAGATTGCAGAAACACTGTCTGAGTCACTGCAGGCACTGAACAGGTTAAAGTGTCATTACGCATAAATCTGAAGACACATTTCCTCACCATGTGTGGTATGCCTTGTCAACAAACATAATGAGGTTTAACAGCAGTTTGTACACGAAGCAAAAGCACACGCCCAATCGCACTTATTTTATTCTGCGCAGCCGTTAGCGTGTGAATCTATACTTTAGCTGTTTCTCGCGCTGAAAGCGTTGTATTTTAATTAGAGTCATCGTCAGGTTACTTGTTATAAAGACGACGTGTGCTGAACTGCATTGCCCTGTGTCTAAATGAACCATAATTAAACCTATGTGTAGAGTTTCGTAACCATCTGTTACAAAAGTGTATCTTTGAACAGTTACGGCGTCAGTGGGCCTTTAAGCAAGAGGCATACATTTTCATAAACCCTTGTAGCACCAGGGGCTTATGAAATTTGTGCCTCGTGCATTTGGAGTATGCCGGCTTTTTTATATTTCAGCATGAATGACTCCTGTGACTGATCTTATGTTGTGTTTTGCAGCGCAGGTTGCGCACAGTGAAGAGACCAAAACAAGTGACGCTAGAGTGTGCGTTACACTTAACGCGAACTCGCCATGGCATCCAGCCATACATCGCAACCTGATGGATTAAACGGGGAAGAGAAGGCACAGATGTTACCTCGGCACGACTGGGGACACAGACAAGGAGAAAATGAAGACGCGGCGACGGTGATACCATTGTCTAATAATAACGACAGCCATGGAGTAAGAACCAGCAACAACAACGTTCACGGTAACGCACGCGACAAGTCAAAGGACATCTTTTACGAGATAAAGTCGCACATGGGGTCTTCTTGGGAAATTTTGTAATCTTGATGTTTTATTTTGAAGTAATGAGACTCTCTCTCTCTCTCTCAGTCTCTCTCTCTCTCTCTCTCTCTCTCTCTCTCTCTCTCTCTCTCTCTCTCTCTCTCTCTCTCTCTCTCTCTCTCTCTCTCTCTCTCTCTCTCTCACACACACACACACACACACACACTCACACACACATACCATGCTCGTACATGCGTGCATGCGTGCATGCATGCGTTAGTGCGCGTGCATGAATGAGTGCGCATGCCAGCTAGTGCGTGCGTGTGTCCGTCCCTTGACTTAGAGTTCTCGCATTGCGTACGTTGTGGACTGATGTATGAGTTTTCTCTTTATTTTGGGTGAGCTTTTGCGACGTTAATAACTGCTGATAATTGTTTTAAAATATAAAACCCGTTCAGTTATCAGTGTCGATTTGGACTAACGATGCCCCATATAAAAAATTTTTTTAAAAATGTAAAAAAGACAACGTTTTTCTACCACAGAAGAAGAATTAGTGGCCGTGTATAACACAGGCTAATTGCTTCCCTGTAAACAAAGGCCATCGGGACGAAGTCGGCCGCAGTGGGCCTGTGCACGACATTGGATTACACTAACACGACAGTGCGCAGGCCCACTGCAGCCAACTTCGGCCCGGTAACGTTTTGGTACTAGGTGTAGAGCACTTTTTTGTATTTTTGCCCACCCCCACCCCCACCACCACCCCCCCCCCCCCCAAAAAAAAAAAAAAAAAAAAAAAAAACATGGCAGAGAGTGGCCATACCTCGCGCGCTGTAAACCCCTCTGCCAATCCCTCTAGAAGGAATGAGAGCAGTGTTTTCAGTACACGAGGTATGACCACTCCTGACTCATTGACCACCGAGTGCGAGTGGTGCAGAACTAGAATACAAGACCACTCAGACCAACACTGGGTACTCAGTCGACCTACGGAGATGACTAAGTGACAATGTATTGTGAACCATGCGCGTACCAAATTGTGCACCTTGTTTACAACAGGTCTCCAAAAGGTCTCTGTTTTGCGTACTGAGGCTACTGCGTACTAGTGCTGATACGTGAGACATACTCACGGACACCCCCCCCCCCTCGCCCCCCCTCCCCCCCTATCTCTCAGTCTCTCTCTCTATCTCTTTCTCTCTCTCACACACACACACACACACACACACACACACACACACACACACACAGACACACACACACACACACACACACACACACACGCGCGCGCGCGCGCGCGCGCGCGCGTTACTGTAAACTGATAATGTTGAGTGCGTTTGCGTCCTCTGTTCGTGTGCGTGTGTGCCACTGTGTGTGTGTGTGTGTGTGTGTGTGTGTGTGTGTGTGTGTGTGTGTGTGTGTGTGTGTGTGTGTGTGTGTGTTTGTGTGTGTGTGTGTGTGTGCGTCCGTGCGTGCGTGTGCGTGCAAGCGTGCTTGTGTGACTTTGTGTGTGACACTGTGCGGTGTTTTTGCCGGAATGTTTTGCAAGACTGTGTTCGTACTACGTACCAACGTCTCAGGTGTGCCAATGCACTCGTAAATTTGTAGTAACTGTGGATCCTGTACCTTTCAAGAGGAGAGGGGCGAAAACACTAGACTGATGGCGAGGTGATTGTTCTAGAGCTGGGGTTAGGCAGGCTGAGATAATTTGTCTGCGAGTGCGTTAATTGTTTCAAACTGACACGCTGTCAGTCAGTCATAAGCGCCTGAGGAGTGCGTTGATTGTGTAATTGCACTATTGAGTATGCGTAACGTGCATACGTTTATGTACGTGTATGCTTGTAGTCTCCTTACCTCATTCTGCCCGCGACACACCACAGAAGATATGGCTCGACCATGATAGTTCAAGGGTGGTGGCAGAATGGCTTGGCGCCGGATAGGCTCCACTATTCTGCCACCACCCGCCCTTGAACTATCATAGTTGATCTGTCTCAGTCCTGAACTGTAATGCAGTCCTCAACTCAAAGGCGGGTAACTCCAAAAAGTGGGTATTTCGTACCTCGGGCACAGCGTGAGTTAATCTGATCTGTTCAACCTTCTCAGTGTGTCTTCTAACCATCGAAAATGCGACCCGTAAGTCGAAGAAGGGTCGTGGAAGCGATCTGTCAGACTACACACTTGATCGCTAGAAGTAAACACACAAGAATAACATGACTCACAGCACTGAAATACGACTACCTACATGTATACTGATTCAGTTGCATGTGAACCCTTGAACACTACCTAAACTGCACGAGGTATAGATCTTCATGACTGAGCCCCCGCAGTTGCTGGGCTCAGTGAGGATCTATGCCTCTTGCTGACACCACTTTGTATTTATGTTCCTTAAACGGCTGGGGCTCGGCTGTGGCATCAAATTAGACTCACTCGAAACGTGCCGCCTCTGGATACGCGGCTTATGCCGCGTATCCGGAGGCGGCACGAGTCTCGAATGAGTTATCATATATTTCAGAAATACAATCTGTGTCCACTGGCAGTAAACTGCATCATGTGAAAAGCCGCAGGGGTTCATGAGTATCTATGCCTCTTGCTGATCAAGCTGGATCGAATTGCAAGTAACTGATTTTCAGTAGCCAGAACCTGCCCGTCGTAGTCCTAGAGGCTTTGTTTCGAGCTGTTTTCAGTTAAACCCACGCAAAAGTCTCTCTGCAGTGCAGAGGGACAGTGGGTTGGCAGTTGCTGGCCTGGAAACGTTTCCTGCAACCGGCCACTGGTTTTCGCATTTGTAGCCTATTTATATAATTATTTCATTATACACCGCACCTGACAGAGGTCAGTGAGGTCAAAGCTATACTATATATACAGTATGTGTAATCCAGACCAAAATGGTGACCGCCAAGCGTGTAAAATGTACACAAAAAATCCCAACAAAGAAAGTAACACGCTTAGAAAGGACAAGAACTACTCTCCGTACTAACTTTTTGAAATTGACATAAACATGAATACAATGCACTCATATCTTTCTTAATGGAGAAGTGTAACCCAAATCTCTACATTGTGCTGTACTTGTCCTTTATAAGGGTATTTCTTTACAGTACATGTTGTCCAATAATGCTATATACACGTGAAAATGAAGACGTCTGCGGTATCTGAGAGTAATGGAGAACCCTACTCAGTAAACAGTACACGAAACATGACTAGGTTCTCTTATGTACAAATTACTACTACACAAACGCATAGCCTATGTCAATACGGCAGCCATTCATTCGAGTCTTATTGTAAGGCACCTCATTTAGATTCAGGTTATAGATGAAAGCCTCTTTACATTAATCAGAGCAAAATCGCCGGGCTCGCGCAATACAGTCTGTGTTTCTTCTCTGCGTCTTCATTTTTATTCCATACAGTTTAAACTTTTGGCCAGAGTTGCATGACTGAGTGAGACTTAAATCCTGCGCGTGCCTCCGCATAAGGAGAGCACCTTGCTTCACTAGTGGCATGCGGCGCAGGATTTAAGCTCACTAATGTAACAGGGTCGAGTTGCACATCATTTTCAATAGCCAGTCATAGTTCCAACTGCATTGTCAGTTTTTAGCTATTTTTGGCCCCACGCAAAAATCTCACTGCAATGCAAAAGGACGATTTTTTTGGCCGGCCTGGAAATATCATTTTCTGCAACTGGGGGCAGTTCGTGGTGTAAGCAGCCACCGGTACAGCGACAGTGCTGCACCACATAGTTAGGCTCGCCCTGTACCTAGATTAAACGCACCAGTGGCGCCATTACTGCGGTTTTCGAATCTGTCCCATCGCTCGGACTGGTTCTGTGCACCAGAACTGCGCGCGCAAGTAGGCTTCTGCACTTGTAGTGAGGTTTCGTACGTTCCCGCAGAAGATTGTGATCACAGCCGAAAGACGGTTCGTTTCGGGTCAGGTTAGCGTTACCCTCCTTGAGCATAAAATGTTTCCATGGCGTACGTCCCTACTGGAAAAAGATAGGTCTCGGGGGTAGTTCATTCTCGTCAGAACTTGCGCCATTCCTGAATATAATAGTAAAGTCCATTGTAGTGCACTCGTCTCTTGTACTACGGCTACGACGGTGCTTTCTGCCGCAAAGTGACGCAGATGTCGCAAAATCACCACCATTGAGGGGGAAAAAGCTATTTTTTTCAAATCTGCCAAATCGTGTAATGTTTCATGGTGCTAGCACGTGACAAGGATCCGCAGTTGCCGGATTATTGTCGGATTGCATATCGGAAAGGGTTTATTCTTTAGTCATCTTAGTGTTTTGCAGCAATCAAACGTGTGTGATCTTTCTCCGAGATCATCACAAGTGCAGAGAGTACATGCTCTAAACCGATCTGCTGCACAGGACCGGTCCGAGCGACCGGTCAGGTGCGAAAATATCAACAATGGCGCCGCTGGTGCATGTCACCTAGGCACAGGACGAGGTCATCTAGGCCGCACACTCAGCCATAGGTAGCTTGGCGTATTTTCACAAAAGTAGTTTGACCATACCCTTTTTTATTATTGCAATCTGCAGATGATGTTTACAGCAGTGGAGAAGTGGAGAGAGGTCGACCCACACCTGCTGGGCGAAGCAAAACTGAAGTATCGCTGGAGAAAAAAAGGGTCGTCACAAATTTTCGCTTTTAAAAATGTGTACAGTACTGCTTATTCGCTTGCCTCATAAACTAACTTCCAGGGACTGTTCACGGAGATTGCGTTGGTCGTGTGACTGACGTTAGCTCTTTCCGTGGCAAGCAGTAGTCATTATTTATTTATTTATTTATCTTTGAGAGGAATTCAATGAACATTTAAGCTGAGTTTGTTTGTTTGTTTGTTTGTGGGGTTTTGTTGTTGTTGTTTTTTTTTTGGTTGTAAATATTTAAAATGTTTTCATTGGAAGACGAGTTCCTTTTACACCGTGATAATGAATTACAGTCCAAATATTTGGGTATATGCTAAACCTTTCGGTGTCGGTAGTGTTTTTAGTCGCGATGCAGGAATCAGCGCGACTAAAACCGCCGCTACCGACACACAAAGGGTGAAGTTTAAGCACGAAAAGTCTGACACTGAAAGAACAAGCTGAGAGCACGAGGATACATGGGATTATGCAAAACAAAGGCTGTGGCTGACAATATTAATCAGGATGTATCGCTAAATAGTGCTGGTATGGATTCTGGCACTAATACAACTATCCTCTCTGTCTCTGTCTTTAACCCATTCAGCCCTGACGCACTACATCAAGAGAGAGAGAGTTTACGAGTATTGATGTGGTGTCAAAGGCATTATCTCTCTCTCTCTCTCTCTCTCTCTCTCTCTCTCTCTCTCTCTCTCTCTCTCTCTCTCTCTCTCTCTCTCTCTCTCTCTCTCTCTCTCTCTCTCTCTTTCTCTCTCAGCCTTCCGTCACCTTTTCAAGGTTTTTAGCATCGCCGACATTGTTCTCCTTTTTGATTAACGAGCTTGCTGTGTACATTATTGAAAATGGCTTCCAACTAAAAACCGATCCAGCAGAACTGTTTTTGTTCATGTTAGTAGCTTTGTACTTTTGTATCTTAGTAGCTTTGTACCTTTAGCAGATTTGTACCTTTGTAGTTTAGCAACGGCAAGCGTGAAAAATGGCACATGTGCTAACTGCTTCTTCCGTTCAGAAATAAAGTTTCATTTCATTTCATTTCATCTCTCTCTCTCTCTCTCTCTCTCTCTCTCTCTCTCTCTCTCTCTCTCTCTCTCTCTCTCTCTCTCTCTCTCTCTCTCTCTCTCTCTCTCTCTCTCTCTCTCTCTCTCTCTCTCTCTCTCTCTCTCTCAGCCTTCCGTCACCTTTTCAAGGTTTTTAGCATCGCCGACATTGTTCTCCTTTTTGATTAACGAGCTTGCTGTGTACATTATTGAAAATGGTAAACATGGCTTCCAACTAAAAACCGATGCAGCAGAACTGTTTTTGTTGATGTTTGCAGATGACATTGCTTTGTTTTCATCAACCCCCAATGGCCTTCAGACTCAGCTGAACAATTTATACAAAGAAGCATCTAAACTTGGTTTGTCTGTTAACCTGGACAAGACAAAAATAATTGTGTTTCGAAATGGTGGGTATTTGTCAAAATATGAAAAAATACATTTACGGGGGAACGAGGGTAGAAGTTGTCAATATGTATAAGTACCTTGGGTTAAACTTTACCACACGTTTGAGTTTAAACACATCCGTCGATGACTTAGTCACTAAGGCAAAAAATGTGTAATCGATATTTTCGGTGTGTTGAAGAAAATCAACTGCGCTAGTCCTGATGTGTTTTTTTTTTTTTTCAAGCTGTTTGATGCGCAGGTTGTCCCAATTTTGTTGTATGCCTCGGAAATTTGGGGTATAAACGAGTGTGCCGATATTGAAAGAGCCCATACATTTGCATGTAAACGTTTTCTTAATGTCAACTTCCGCACACCGAACCTGATGGTTTATGGTGAACTTGGTCGATATCCCCTGTCAGTATTAACGTCAGTAAGATGCTTTTCCTACTGGCTTCGACTCTGTGCTTTACCTGTTATTAGATTTGCAAGTATGGCTTATCATATGCTTAAGGATTTAGACGATAAAGGGAAAGAAACATGGGTGTCAAAAAGATAAAGAATTTGCTTTTTCGAAATGGGTTTGGTCATGTGTGGATTTCACAAGGCGTTGGAAACAGGAATGCTTTTATAAACAAGTTTAAACAAAGGATTATTGATTGTTCCAAACAAAACTGGTCATCAAAGCTTTCTGAGAGTGAACATTTTACTATGTATCGTAGTTTTAAACATACACTTGTACAAGAAAATTATTTTGAACTGGTTAAGCCAACTTATGTAAAAAATCTATATATCAAATTTAGACTTGGCATAACCGAATTGCAAAGTAACAAACAAAGATATAGTGCTCCCAATGCTGTAACGAAAGTGTGTCGGCCCATTGTGTGCCAAAGCTGTGGAAGATGAAATTCACTTTATGTTTTATTGTCCATTCTATGATGAACTGCGTGTCAAATACCTATGTAAGTTTGACCTTATGGAACTCAAAAAGAAAGAATTGTGTATCCTAGACACTACTAACCCGCAGTCTATTGCCGGTTTAGCAAGATTTGTATTCCATGCATTTAAACTCCGTAGCAGCATGCTTGTATGATTCCACATGCAAACTGTGGTTCTTACTCCGACCTGGTCTGTGTAGTACACGGTTGTGGCCTGGATTTGGTTACCGCATTTTACATGTAGGTCAAAAGTGGCTATTATGTGCTGGCGTAGATCGAATGAAAATGTGTGTGTATTTGCCGGTGTGTGTGTGTGTGTGTGTGTGTGTGTGTGTGTGTGTGTGTGTGTGTGTGTGTGTGTGTGTGTGTGTGTGTGTGTGTGTGTGTGTGTGTGTTAATATAAACATCGCCATATGGCTTTTATATACACCTAAATTATAAATGATGTAATGTCTCACTCCATTGTATGGACATTTTGTCTGAACAATAAACTGTCTGAGTCTGAGTCTGAGTCTGAGCCTTCCGTCACCTTTCTTTTAATTTTCACTACTATAGTCCTCTCTTGCTTTTAACTAACCTCTTTTGCTTTTTCAGCGGTGAATCGTTATGTTAGTATACATGCATATCTATTAGTTTCACATATGAAACAACTCAGATTACATTTGTTTAGTCATAAAGTAAATAGTACACGTTCAAGACTTGAAAACTGACGAAAGTAAAGAAGATGCGTACGACTATTAAAGCAAAACGATGTTCCACCTTGCCGTGTGTTGGTGGTATACATTTCAGTGAGTGATGTAATTGACTGTGGGTTTCAACCATTGAGATTTCGATACAGTGCCGTGAATTCCGAAAACAATGTATGCACTTTAGATTAGTGTGTTGTGAATTCTCCGGGCTCATGAGGATCTATGCCTCTCGAAGATGTTCGGAGTGTTGTCTGCGCATACTTGAGAAGCGGATTTTTCTTCGTGACTTCGCTCTCGTTCGTTGTTGGGAGTCGTTCATTGCAAAAACCTATCTAGCGTTCAAAATGTGTGCCTGTTCGTGATTTTGTGCATAACAGGCCATAATCCATTCAGCCCTGACGCACTATAGCAGGAGATGGGTCGACCATGATAATCATCAAGGGTAGTGCCAGATTAGCTTGGCGCCTGTCGGCGCCAAGCTAATCTGGCACTACCTTTGAATTATCATGGTCGATCCATCTCCGGCAACATGTGCGTAGTCGTTAGATGACGCCTCCAAAATTTTGGAAATACGTGCGTCGGCCTGAATGAGTTAAGAATTCTTGGACCTTTACAATGTAAGGCCCAAACTCAAGGATCATCACGTATATTCACACTCGTTTGCAATAGCCGTTGTTATCAAATCAGAAGTAGGTCAAAACTGCGCGCGTTTCGACGAATACAGTGGATTAAAAGCCCGGACATGTTTTTCCGGGCTTTTAATCCCACAGTTTTCGTCGACTAAACGCGTGCAATTTTGACCCACTGCTGATTTCCGGAAATGTCCCATTTGTGTTGTGTTTAAAGGCACAGGTTTCACGGACCGAGCTAAGCAAGTGTTGTGGGTGGTGGGCCGCATTGTGTGCCTTCTAGCGGCCCTCTACTTCTTCATCTGTTCCTTGGGGTTGCTGGAAAGCTCCTTTAAACTGGTTGGAGGTGAGAGCGCATCGTTCTTTTCGCTTTATTTCTTTCCGATCCTCTATATTTTATTATATTATCATCATCATCATCATCATCATCATATTATTATTATTATTACTTATTATTATTATTATTATTATTATTATTATTATTATTGGAGAGGCAGCTTAAGTTTCCCCTCGAGGAACAATGAATTATTATTATTATTATTATTATTATTATTATTATTTTCTTAACGCGGGAGGCAACTTAAATTTCAGCTCGGGGAACAATGAAATAGTATAACTCCTTCCCTGCCACTGTACATACATTTTATTCCTGAAATCTGTGTTCTTTCGACGACCCAAAGCCACAACCCTCAAGCAATATGGATACAAATCGGTCTCAGCAACAGACATAGATCATGATCCCCCGCGACTGCGGGGGCTCATGAGGATCTATGTCTCTTGCAGCTGGGTTGTGTTCAAGCTGTGTGAAGGGGCTGATAACTGAAATAAAAAATAACCCCTGCAATCCCAGTGATAGCAGGTTTTGTTATAAAATCTTTTTTGAAGTTACATGAAAGCCAAACAGACAAAACAACACAAGGCGGAAAATGGACACAAAGTGTTTTCAGCAAGAGGCGTAGATCCTCATGCGCCCCCGCAAATGCGGGGGCTCATGAAGATCTATACCTCTTGCAACTGGATCGAGTTCTTTTTTTTTTTTTTTTTTTTTTTTTTTCCTGAAGACTGGCCACTCTCACAACTAGTGCGTTGAGCTTGAAAATCCGCTGGCAGTATGACGCGCCGAGCTGACATAAGACAGTAGTTCAAAGAAAAGTCCGCGTAGGTTCATAGATCCTATGATATAAGAAAACTGTATGCCAGTCAGGAGATAGAACGACCCTGATATAGTGCAAAACTGGTGCCATAACATCTTGACGTGTCGAGGCATTAACCCCTTCACTGCTGAGAAAAAGTGAACACGATCCAACTGCAAGAGGAATAGATCCTCATGAGGACCCCCCCCCCCCCCCCCCCCCCCGCCCCGCGAGAATGCGAGGATCTATGCCTCTTGGGGAGACCAATTTGTGGTGTTTGTTGTTGATTGGACGGTTTTGGTTTTTTGATCGTTGAATGAATAAAGATTTCAGAAACAAAAAATGTACGTACAGTGGCGGGAAAGGGGTTAATCTATTCTGACCCTTGAACTACCATGGCTGATGCTTGCTGTTTTGTATTGTGACAGTTAGGTCACCTCACCGCGTCCGGATACGCGGCTTTATGCCGCGTATCTGTATGCGGCACGTCTCTAATGAGATTTCATTCAAAGCGTCTTTTTTTTAACATTGTAAAGCGCCTAGAGCTCCGTCAGGAGGTTAGACGCTATATAAATACCCATTATTATTATTATTATTATTATTATTATTATTTCCAGGTCGAGCGGCGGGCGAGGCCTTTAGAAACAGCGACCTGCTGAAAAATCCGGTGGCCGGGCTGATGATCGGTGTCATGGCAACCGTTCTTGTGCAGAGCTCCTCCACAGCCACCTCCATCGTCGTCGCCCTTGTGGCCTCTGAAGGTCAATGCCCGTTGGGACCTTCGCCTTTGTGGTGGTAGATTTGTCAGCAAGTTCACGGTCGTTGAAAGGTTGAAGTTAATTAGAAACCTAAGATGATAACAAGAGTTGGTCCTTCAACCTTGACGTCTGTGAGGTCAGATGACGAAGGTCGTTGATAAATGAGGGAAGCTGAGGGTCAATGTTTTTTTAACCCATTGAGCCCGAGGTACGAATACCCACGTTTTGAAGTTATCCTCTAAGGACTGCATTACACTTCGGGAGACAGATCGACCATGATAGTTCAAGGGTAGTGGCAGAATAGCATGGCGCCTATGGGCGCCAAGCTATTCTGCCACCACCCTTAAACTATCATGGTCGAGCCATATATTGCTGTGGTGTGTCTCGGGCAGAATGAGTTAAATCAGTTTGCGCATTATGAGGACCTGCAATGCGACTGGTAAGCTGGCCTAGGGCCGCCATTTAATTACCTTTTATAGTTCAATGGTGGTAATAATATGATGATGAAAACATTTTTTTTTTTTTTTTTTTTTTTTTTTGCTCTTTGTGAAGGTCGTAAAGTCTAAAATCACAGAGCAGCACAAAAGTTGCTCCGATTCTCTGGTATTCTGCACAGCTAAAGAAACAAATTCGGTCTCCGGAACCAAAATGTTACTGCCAAGTGTGAAAAATAAAAAAACAAACCAAGACCCCAACAAAAAATACTTTTAGAAAGGACAAGTCTCTCTTGGCTTGACTTCGCGAATGAAGATTTTATAGGAGTTGCCCACGACGTCTGCAGGCTTGTTCGTGGCTGCGGAGGCCAATCCGGGACAGGCAGGTTCGACCGCAGTGGCTGCAGGGGGAGGTCTGGCCAGGGTTCTGAGTTGCGGCATCTCTGTTTTTTCTCCTGAGCCGCTTGTCCTTAATGCTAGCTCTGCGAGAGTCCTCAAAGGAGACAGCTGCCTTGTAAATGGTGGAGCGCCAGGTGTCACGGTCCACAGCAAGCGAAGACCACTGGTGGTGGTCGATTTGGCAGGCACTAAGTGACTTCTTGAGACAGTCTTTGTATCTCTTCTTTGGTGCCCCTCTGTCACTGTGTCCAGTAGCAAGCTCGCCGAACAGGGTGATCTTTGGTAGGCGATGATCCTCCATCCTGGAGACATGCCCCGCCCAGCGGAGCTGTGTCCGCAGCAGCAAAGCCTCGATGCTCACAGTTTCAGCCTTTTCAAGGACCTCGACGTTGGTGACATAGTCACTCCAGTGAATGCCCAGGATGGTGCGCAGGCAGCGCTGGTGGAAGCGTTCGAGGAGTCGTAGTTGGCTGCGGTAGAGGGCCCAGGACTCGGAACCATACAGCAGGGTGGTGAGGACCACAGCTCTGTACACGCTGATCTTGGTGCCTGTCTTCAGCTGTTGATTGTGCCACACCCGCTTGAAAAGTCGCCTGAAAGCGCTGTTCGCTTTTGCCAGCCTGCTGTCAAGCTCCTTGTCCAGCTTGGCGTCCGACGTGATAATGCAGCCAAGGTAAGTAAACTGGTGCACTGACTTTATTCAGACTCGCCAATGGTGATGTGAGGAGGGCGATACACTGTCTTGGGTGCCGGCTGATGGAGGACCTCTGTCTTTTTCAGACTGACCTCGAGTCCAAAGAGCTGGGCAGCGTCTGCGAAGCAGGACGTGATGCGCTGCAGGGCTCTCTCTGTGTGTGCAACGAGGGCAGCGTCATCAGCAAAAAGCAGCTCAC